>JBBMOC010000160.1:1200-93685 GCA_037975185.1 Centropyge bicolor | reverse complement strand
TCCCTCAAAGTGTGAAAAGTGAAAAGTGCCAAAATTTAAATGGTGAGGTTTTAAAATATCAGTGGAAATACGTTCTCTCAGTATCAATAAGAGCGGGTTGCAGAGATTCTGATGTTAAAATACACTAAAATGACAAAAGTGAAAGCTAATTTGTTTCATTACTCAAAGTATTGATCATACAGACACACTCATTTGCTCTTCTTATCATAACCTTTAAAATGGCCCGAGAAATGAGGTTACCAGTCAGATGAAAGGCGATAGAGGGAAATGAAGGGAAGAGGGGGGTGAAGCCAGATGATGAGGAGGGATCCTAATCAGTGCGGGCAGCATCCATTCTCTCCTTCTGTCTCTGTCTGTCCCCATTTCCTCAAGCTCTTTTCATTAAGACACTGGAGGCTTCGTTTCTGCGCCGGCGTCCATCAGCATCCCTGACCTTTTGATCCTTGCCCGGGCCCCCGTGTGAGGGCTAAGAGATGTGTGTTTCTTTTTTGGCTAGGGGCCCACCCCTGCAGGCTCTGTCGTGCCTTCTGTCCCCGTCATCATTCACTGGGTGCATGCTGAGGGGGCACTGTGGAAAGCGGGGGACGGAACCAGCGCACTGGATTAGTGGAAGTGATCTAGAATAAGAAGCAGATTCACTTTGTCCTCAGCAAAGGTGAGTGCATGAGAGGAAAAAAAACATAGACAGATAGAGATATCATTAATTCCCAAGGAGTGTGTGTGTGTGTGTCATGTGTGTGTAATCCAACCCGTCTCTCCTGATGCCCCCCCCTCCCACCTCAGAAAGGAGAACAGGTTGGAGCCCCATCTTTCTGTGCCAGATGGCTCCACATTGACAAATCAATTAGGCTCCATCTCATCACCGGGGGGACTGGGGCTACAAACCTGCACGCCTCCACCTCCACCACCCTGGGGTCCTCGGTCAACCACTCCTCCATCTCTCCTCGCCTTAATCACCCCCCTGATCCCCAGACAGCTTTGCCTGGGTAAAGAGGGTGAGGAGGCAAGAAGAAAAAAGATAAAACAAAGAGGCTGGCAGCACATGAATCACCTAGCATCAATATGGATGACTTCCATGCTAATGCAGAGGGGGCCGGAGAGGAACAGTGGCAAAAGCTTGATTTTGTGAGTGTGTGTGTGTGTGTGTGTTTACAAGCTCAGTCAGAGCAGATTTGCCATGTGCTGAAGAGCCAAGTGTCTCTAGTTGTTTCCCCTACCCTGCGTGGAGGTGGGAGAGGAGGAGGAAGATGAGGAGGAGGAGGAGGGTGGACGTTTGGGGAAGTTAATCCAAAGAGAATAAACAGCGCAGCCTAGAGCAGGTATGCATCTGGGTCGCGAATCCGTGTTCTTCACTACACCCTAGTGGGAGAGGAGGGACACAGCAGAGAGAAAGATGGACAGAGATCGAAGTACGGAGCAAAAAACCACTCTTGCTATATTAAAGGCAGTATTTCCAGATAAATTCAATTGGCGTTCTGAGGTTTGATTGGAGTTACAAAAGTGTGATCTGAAACAAAATTCCATTAAAATATCAAAGATTTATACAAATACAAACACAACCAAAAGTCCCAGAGGTCAATGATCAGCCTTGAACACAGACATTCACCTGTGCTAATGCTAGGTCTGTCTGCTAATGACGACAATGAGATGGTGTTAAAAGCTCTGAAAAAGCTTGTAAGTGGGTTTGAATTTGACATGATTTTGTCACAAATCTCTGGCAATGTGACTATGTCCAACAATAATATTAGCAAACTTAATTTCTATACCACAATTCATCCATAACATGCAACACAAAATGCTTTACATAAAAGAAAAGAATCATTTGCAATAAAATGAGAAAGATACTAAGATTTCAAACTAAAAAGAAAATTTAAAATATTTGTAGGCAAAACAATTCAATGCTTAAAAAGTGTGTGTTAAGATTTTAGTCTCAATAGGTGTAGTATTCCGTAAACTTCAGTCTGACCTCAGGGATAATCAAAGATGTCAGCATTAGGATTAAACTTGTTTTGTATTTTAATGTGCTGCTGATGGACTGTACTGTTCCACAATGCAATGCACAGAGGAAATAAAGGAAGCACTCACAGCTCCTGGAACATCCCGGAAAACAAAAATGAACTATCAAACCTCACAGTCTACATGCACACCAGCAGCAGCATTCACTTTCATTGACATCCTTTAACATTCATCTTGTATTGCTTCCTATAAGTACAATACATTTAAGTGCAATCACAGTGTGGATTTTGGACACTAAACCTTCACTTGGAAGGAGGAAGGAGACTTCACTTTATTAAAATCAAGCCACCTCAAATGGCCTTTTGTGGCAGTTATTAACTTGCATTATTTTTTTATTTGATTTCATTTTATTGAATCGAAATATTTATTGTATGTATCTTCACCTCATAAGGCTGATAAGGTGAACCTGTTAGCTAACAATCGGCTATTTACACATCCAGCAGACGCAGATCAGCCTTAACAATCATTTGAAGTCATCAATGTTAGTCCAAATTTCACTTTACTTTTAGCTCCTGTGGGAAATGAGGTTCACCAACTAGTCTCTTAGTGTGTTTGCTGTGCTTTTTCTGCTGTTTGGCAGTCATGGGAGAAGTACTAGTACTACCATTTTAATACCACAAAGTAAAAAAATTATACATGCTTAGAATTTTAACCTAAGTAAGGAAATTATTGAACTATCATGTACTTTATGTGCCAGTAGTAAAAGTACTCAAAGCACCAATGCACACTTTCAGTGTTATTTATGGTTATTTATGGCTATTTTATAAAAAAACTGATTTGATCAGTTTGTATGTAAAATATTAATCTGCAAATTAAGTAGCTGTCAGATTAATATAAATATTTCTCTCTGTAATGTACGGGAGTAGATGCATAAAGTTGAACAAATGGAAATATTCAACTTCCTCAAAATTGTACATAGGTACAGAACTTGAGTGAATGTACTTTGTTACTACCAACTTTTGCTGTTACAAAAAAAAGCTGCTGCTGTGAACAAGGTTGATAAAAGTGATGAGAGTCAACCAAAATATTACAGATGCAGACTGGAGAACCAGAAACAGTATAATATGTAGGTCAGTGCAGCTTTAAAGTTGAGGACATTTTCAGTCTGTGAGTGCAGAATGTGAGAGGAATAAAAGCAACAAGAGTGAGAGATCGGATTCTGACGGCGCCCGCAAATTTTTCCCAGTGTGTCATGTACCTCACTAATGCTGCGAGTTGAGGCCTGGAGCTGGCTGATGAAGGAGTGAGGGGGAAGGTGGGAGGCAGGTTTACATTGGGAGGGGCGGCGGGGCGATGGAGAGATGTGTGGGTGCCCTCCTGGCTCGCCTCAATCCCTGCGTCCCTTTACTCATCCGATCTGGGGGCAGCGACGAGAGAGAGAGGGAGAGAGCTGATGCCGAGACCCCTGGGGAGAGATTAGCGCTGACAGCACAACAAAGAAGAATTATGCCAGGGGCCCTCAGCTCTTCGACAAATTCAAATGTAATGTATGGCTTTAACTGCGCCAAGGAGGATCAACATAATATATGATCGACCCACTTTGCGGTGCGCTCCGTTGGCAGTGATGTAAAAGCGATTTATGCCCGTAAAAATGTGCAGGCTAATTAAGTAAGACGTTGGCACAAGAGCAAATCCAATGAGCTTATGAGAGTGCTGGCAAAGTAGTCCGGCCCTCCCTCTGAAAGGTCTACCTGCGGTGAGAGAAAGAAAACTTCTAGCCCTCTTCAAATCAGAAACATTCTCAATGATCGGGAAGCGTCTGATCAGATGTAGGCGTCCACGTGTGAGGCTGTTGATCCTTTAATTAAATTCTTGTTTGTGATTTGTTTAGGGTCCCCCCCCCCGGCAGCGTCGGGGGCCCAGGGCCTCTGTAATTATGTGGGGCCTTTCCTCCCATCAGACAGCTGTGTTGAAAAGCCTGTGGATGAAATGTCCTAATTACAGCCTCAGTGGAGAAAGGCTCCATCAGGGGAATACATGCGCTGTTAGCTAACAGATTCCGGAGCCAACAGTGTTAATGAGACGGAGAGGAAAAAAACAGAGCCACCCCCTTTTTCACATTAATCAGAGCACCTAGTTGTTCCTTGTCTCACTGTCAGTTCATATCATGACCAGCCTCAGACTCACATCTCAATCTCGGCTGGAAGATCACTTCAGTGCTCTTCTCTTTTCCCAGACAAGGAAGCCTTCCTCTTACAGTCGGCTGCACACAGTCCATCCATCAGTCTTCGTGAAAAGGAACACTCTCTATGACTGCACACCATCACATAACGGCCCCAAAAATTCCCCCTGCACGCCACCAGCACGTAATCCCAGGGTCTCCGGGGGAAGAGTGCATTCGTGCAGCGGAAGGAGGGGCAGTCAGCCAGCTCAGCCCATTTTTCTAATAAGCTGTTGAATAGGCCGTGTCAGAGACCGACAGAGGCTATCTACCACCTAAGGCCCATAGTACTCCACTTCATGGAAAAGGCAGTCACTATATGTGATGTTAATATTCCAGCCTGGAGGAAGATGTTATAACCACCAGTTGACAAAGCCAAAGAAAAAAGTGTGTTTTCTTTTTCGCAACAGCAAACGCAAACGAGTCTTGGCTTGATTGAAGTCCCCTTCCACCTCTGCATACATACAGCATGCCACTATTGTCTTTGTGTTCTCACTCTCTATCTTCAGTTAATTTCCCCAGACCCCCATAGCAGTCGCTGCAGGTAGACCTCAGAGAGGGGTAACATGGCGCCTAATCTCAATTCTCCTCCACGCTCTCCTTTTCTAACAGCTGTTTCTATACTCAATCATAGCAGGGGAAAAAAAATACCATATAGGACTGAGAATCATCTTCAGCAGGTGAGGAGGAGAAAGAAGCTAACTCAGACTAATTCGTGTGTCTGCTAGAACAGCAGCTGTAACTGTCCAAGGGTAAATAAATAGATATTCTGGAGAGGGGCCGTTATCTGTCATGGAGCGCTCATACAGTCATGCCTTGTATTTATTGCGTACTTAATGGACTTGATTGTATTACTGAAGGTACGGAGGGGGGAAAAAAATCCATTGCCGGCAAGAAGGTACTTTCAGCATCCTGCAATTACCTTATGTAAATCCTGGCCTGGAATGTTGATCCACTGCTATTTAAAATGCATTGAATTTCCATGGAAAATGATCCACTCCTGCCGCCTGAAGCTCATTAATAACAACGATGAGCCGGGCTGACATTTGGAATACTTACACGCTTACTTAGCATTGCCATGCATGCGAGAACACAGCCGAGTCTGCCATGCGCTGCATCTATGACAGCACATTTGGAGAAAGGATGGCTTTGAATTAAAGCGCGCCAGCAAATGAGTTATTTCTGCAACTGGAACCGGTTCTTCTTCTCGCACATGATGTTATGCCTGTAAGTGCTCACGCGATCTTTGATCATGTAGAGAGAGGAGTGCAGGAAGTGTGCAGGCGTCTACGCGTTTGCTGAGATAGCTTCATTCCCCCTGAACTTCACTATTACATTAATATGACAGCTGTACACTGTACGAGATTTGATGCTGTTATAGTTGGTTTTAAAGGAGCAGTTTCCACAAATGACTGAAGAACAATTTTTCTCACTCCAATGGTATGTCGCCATGCAGATAGTTTTGTGTCCAGGTTTCAAGATGCCAGTTATTGAGATTTCTACTTACACTTATATACAAAGGAGGCAAATGGAACAACATTCGTTGTGCTCACAGTTTAAAGCATTTAAAGGGCCACTCCACCAAGTTTGCACATGAAGAGCAGTTTACATCAAACAAGGAGTTGACTCAACCCAAGAAAACCACAGATCTGAGGACTTTTTTTCCCTCTGATGAAAGAGTTGCATTGTGGGAATTGTGGGATTTTTTTTAATTTTTGGAATATTAGGCTACAAATCTGGGTATCTCAACCACTGCATGCCTGATTTTGACCATTTTTGCAATCTGTCTCTTGCGAGTCTCCCAACTTAAAGTGCAAAAACTAAATTGCTGGAGTAACAACGTCTTTCCAGAATTGTCCCCATTTGTCTGGATAATCCACAAAACACCATGTCAACACTTTCCACTCACATGACTTGATGAAAATGGTTAAATTTCATTTGGAAGAACGGACCCATAAAGGCCTTTCACAGGTTAGTGAAATGCTCTGGTAGCACAGAACACTTTAAATCCAGTATGTGAGGGATCATAACAAATGAGTCACAGCAGCTCAGCTGAGCCGCGAGGGCCCTGTGTAAATATGGCTCCTGCATCTGTTGCCTAAAGGTTGATGGCACGAGCCCTGCTAAGTGAAGGGGGGGCCAAGGTGCGGTCCAGTTGCCATCAGAGAGCAACAACAGTGCTGTGCTACAACATCACTCTAGCAGCGGTGTAGCAAAGGGCCCTCTGATAGTGAGATGGATGCACCAGAGCCAGTGAAACATTCATCCTGTCAGAGCTGTTGTTTAGATTGGAGGTAAGCAGAGGCCCTACGTGCTGAAGCTGTACATTCGGCTGTAAAAGCAGTTAATGTGTCAAATGAAATATCACATGTAGCCTCTCCCATATACATATGCTTTATTAGCGTCTCGGAAAAACGCCACATAAATTGGAGCTGAGAAAATATCAGGTTTTACTGCCTCTATTTAAACATTTGAACAGTGAAACTTGATTTAAACTATGTGTAAAGCTGCACAAATTAATATTTTTATACGAACAATGGATCAAATGACTATGTATAAAGTGAAAGGTATCACTTGGAGTGAACCCACAGAGAATTATTATCCAATTCTGCAGTTCGTCTCAGCTATATGAAGCGTTTTAGAGTCTTTTGGCTAAGTGTCCTGCTTTTACAGACTGCAACTTTTACTGTTTCAGTTCAGTCTCACCACTCTTATGTCTCCTTTGCAGCCTCAACCAGCAACAGTTTTCACCAAAAGCTCTAATAAACTGACTGTACACTATCTGCTCAGCACCAAGCAGCAGTCTGTTAACATGGCATTTGAATCCTGATGTTTATAATGTTTTCAGAGTTTCCTCTAAAATGCTGTTGCTGCACTATAATTGTTTCAGAATCACAAACAGCACCATCCCTGGGATAAGCAGGCATTTGCTCACTGGGCTATGAGTAAAAAAGCCGTGGATAAAGTACAGAGGTCTTTACCACAGAGTGGCAAAAACTCCCAACCATTTTGTTCCTTATCCAGCCACTTTGCTGACAGCCCACATGCAAATGAAGCGGGGGGGAAGCACTGAAGACCCATAAATCTTTTATGCTCCATAATGGCTTGTTCACATTACCTGCCCACACCTCAGCCTCCACGGAGCAGGCCGGGCCAGCACTGAGTAGATCAGGCCTGAAAACCACCGCAAGCATATGGAGCACTTCAAACACTCAAAGCCTCCCTGGGCCTGGGCTGTGGTCGCACCCATGAATTATAGAAATGATCTAATTGTTTTCTCATTTGGAAATACTGGGGGCCCTCCTCTCTGCGTCTCTGTTTTAACGGCCTGTGGTTTCCAACGGGGCACATGATTCAGTGCTACCTACCTCCGACACGTTTGTCGAATCCAAGGTGGTCCGTCCTGTCAAAACAGAGCCAGAGCTGAGGTAGAAGTCCAACCTGTTGCAGTAAATTAACACGTAGACAAGAGAGGGGAGGGGGTTCGATTCTCACTTCAAAGAGGAATGGTTGGGATCAGAGGAGGGAGGAGGGTACAAGTGGTGTTAAATACACATAAAACAAACCTGGGGATTGGATGAAAATTTCCATTCTGGGTGCTGAGAGAACCCGTGGAGGCCCATTACTTCCAAGGAAAAAGAAAAAAATAGTTGAAAAGTTAGGAATGACAAAAGTAATATACTCATGGAAAGTGAATGAGCCAAGTCAAAATCTTAACTTTTTAAACATAACTTGTGACTGTACCATCAAAAACTTTTCATTGTTGAGAAACCCAAGAATCCTACATTAGCAATACTTTGTATGCGCCATGAGAATTCATATGACTTTTTCAATTCAATTTTGAAATACAAAGTTACACCTATGAGATAAGAGGCAAGAGAAGTCAGATATGTCAAAATATGAGACAATCAATCAATCCTTTGATGAGATCTTGAATTCTCTGATCACGCGCAAAGAGGAGAGCTGAGCTGACATCTCCAACTTCTTCCTCAATTACACGATTACAGAAGTTCATTAGTTCCATTAAAAACTACTGACAATGTGTTTTGGGTTTTCCAAGATAATGGCAACATTATCACTAAAAAGTTTTTTTTAATGAATTGAAGATAAATCCATAAAAAGAAAAGAAAAAAAGCAAATATATAAAAGTTAGGAACAACAAAAGTAAAATACTCACGGTAAATAAAAATAAAGAGACACTAAGTCAAACATTTGATTTTGCAAGTTCAGTTATGACACAAAAGTTCATGTAGACTTTTATTTGTAGGTTTAAAAGAAGAATTTAATACACTTGTACTGATTTTTATCAGTCTTTGGCTTTTATCTTGTAAAATATCTTTTTCTGAGAAGATTCTGAGAAACAAAGTGAAAATGGTGATATTTTAAATAATGAGATAGTTCACTGAAAATTTGTCTTAATTTTTTTTTTGACTGTTGACTTAATTGATTTTGCATTAGAGGGTCTAACTTTCCACATGTAAAAATTTAGGCTTAGAAGTCAAAACGTTGATTTTGACTTATAATATAATTTTGACTCACTATCTCATAATACGGATTTAGCATCTCATAAATTTTATTTCTTCCCTACATGCTAATTCAACACAGAAACACATACAAGCTGAAGGAAAAATAAAGGGAACACTGAATGGAGGCCTTAGCTCACTGCTGCCCGCAGCAAGCAGCTTTGTTCAGCACTTGCTCCGCCTAGTGCTTCTTAATCAAAACTGGCACCGTGGCAATTACCTAATTAGACATCAATTAATCCACACCCTTCAGGTCTGCAGCCAAGTTTGACCTGAAGAGTAATGACAAAAATGCCTTCGAAGAATGGAGAAATCAGATTAATGGAAGCCGAGCCGCAGAGGTTGTGCTGCATTTGAGAAATCTCCAGAAATATACTGCAGTTCATTTCATAATTAACAGGTACGAATATAATTGATTGAGACATGAAAGCTTAATCACTCAATTCAATAACCAGGATATCAGTTTAGTAGATTAATTCAATTCTGTAATTAAAGCCGAGGGAAAGGTGAAGCATTAGAGTTGATTGAAGGTTAAACAGCAGACTCACCTTTCTTTCTTTGTCGTCCCCGCGCGCTGTGGACATTTAACTTCACCTTCTGACTGAAGAACGCACACATTACAGTCTCAACATTTAGTTTGTCTTTTTTATTAGACATAGCAATTTCACAAACAGCAGTTAGCCTGAAAATTACATTCAAAATGTGCAGCTGACCATGCGCAAACACTCCAGATACACCTTCAAACAAAAGTAACAGTCGATCATGTGTTTGTTTTTTTTCCCACAATGTGTGTAATGTTTTAATTCAAATTTACAAAATCAAAATCATCTTTCACTAGTTCACCATCAAAGCATACATACCTGTCACTATAACACATTTTAACACCTAGTTTCTGTCACTGTACATATGCTCTGAAAGGTTTTTAAAGGCTCTTCTTTGCATTCTAACAGCCAGACACTCCCATACATCAACCTCTGAAATATCCTCAGTACCGTTTCCCTTCTCTGAATACTCTTTAATATTAGCTTAGGTGAAGAGAAGGGTCATCAAGCTGACAGTCAGAGACAATTCATGTTAAAATTGGTAACATTGCAGATCCCAGAAATCCACTTTGTTGTTTTCCAGTAACACCAGGACCTCAGTGACGTTTCCTGCCACTGAAGAAACCAACAGTGAACTTCACAGAGGAGCACAGACAATGACCCCCGGCAGCTTAAACTTTACCAAAGCACGTAAGACTACACAACACACAGTTTGTACAAAGTGGCAAGACGAGGATGCTTCCGCTCAGGTTTTATTCCATTTAGGTTAATTCACTCTCACACACACATACACATACACACACACAGAGGGTTTTGTCCTCCATCATTCAAGTCATAGGACGCTCATGTCACAGGGTTAATGCTTAACACTGGTCGAAAGGGGGAGGTGAGGGACGGGGGTTGATGGCGTCGCTAAGGTAAGTGGGACTGTGGGAAGTTGGGGACACCATCTGTAACTCCAGTTCATCCAAGTGCCAAAAGACAGTCTGTTAACATAACACTGATTATTTTATCCAGCTGATCCAAAAGCACACACGGCCGACACATCACAGACAAAGCTCCACGACGCAGAAAACCTATCCAGTCCAGATTCAGCTCATTCCTTCAGCGAGGTGATGAGGTTGCCGGTTTTGCTTATAATGCCACGTGACCCCCACCGCAACCAGCCACGGTCCGATCGGCTTCCACCGGCTCTGCTTTGAAGTTCAAATTACTGGCCACAGGGATCCAGTGTATGTGAAAACACCTGAATACTCAAATCCACCAAATCACACATCGACGTCCACGCGTCAACACGGCATCACTCTCAAACACTGACCATTGTCCGGCCCGCTACTTGCAGCAGGAACAGCAACTGAAAAAGCGGGTGAAATCTGTACATTTTTTTTTTAATTCATCTCCAAAACTTCTGTTAAGTGCAACACTTTTGTAAACGGTCCTGTCATGAACGTAATTTTTTTTTACTCCCAACTGCTTGGTCCACAGCAATGTTCAGCTCAGTCAAAGAAAAGGGGGAAAAAGGAAAAGAAGCCCATGTTTGAAAAGCCCTGCATCCTCCTCTGAGTGGGTGCCTCTACCTGCCGAAGATGCTTTCGTACTCGAGTAGTATGAGCTCCACTATCTGGTTCTGGTAGACCATGTGGACCGCGATGTTGCCCGTCTCGGTCTCGGGCCGCAGCAGCGTGGGTCCGAACACAATGGCCACGCTCTGGGTGGTCATGCGGTTGGCCTCTCCGTGTTCAATCACCCTGGGGGGAGAGAGAGGAGGGAGAGAACACAAGGAGATTTAAACATGGCGTGTCACGAATGGCTTTAGGTGAGCGTGGATTTGTTTGACAACCTTTAGTTTTAGTGCAGCTTCAGGGAGTCATCTAGAAAAACAACATAACGGTCTTACACACATCTTCAGGACTTGAGATCGAGCAAGTCTCGTGACACACACTCTGTAACACTACTGAACGCTCCAGGCTAGAGCATAATAGCCTTTTTAAATAGAATCTACATCCTTGCATGCAGATGCACAAAACAATAACATATTCATGGAAGGGAGGAAAAAGGGAGATTAAATCCGCCTGCTGATATACGTAGACCTCCATACACTGAATGTCACGCTATAAATTTCCTCAAGAAACATCACTTCATAGGTACCGAATTACAGCAAACACAGCGCCATATAAATGCAAATTGGAAACCTAGGCAAATGTCATTGTGAACATACTGTATGATATTGCCACTGGCTCCAGTGGGCTAAGAATACACGTTAAACCTGGCTGTAGTTTGTTTGCCCACAGGCTGATCAGTGTGTGGAAAGGTAAACACGGAGAGCCAAACAGGAGCTAATATAAATACAGTAAGATATCCTCTGTGTCATTTAGGCAAGTGCCTGAAACTCACTTAAAGGCAATGTAGGTTTCAGGAGTTAATCTGAACAGTCAGACATGTTGTTGGGGTAGAGCAGACACAGGCCGTTCATAGATGCCAATTCCATGGGTGCTCAGGAGCTCAGGCACCCATAGGTCGATCAGTGTGTGAGGTGAAATGTACAGATCCAAGCAGCCATGTATGTGGTGGGCACACGTTGGCCTGTGTGTGTATAGTCGGCTGGATTCTCTAAATTTTATTTTTCCTTTGTATAGTTTGTAGACTGTTCATATTCATGCATATAGAAATAAATTTTTAGCACCTCCAAGGAGGCATTAAATTAAGGGTCTATTCAGGATATTCCAAGACAAAATATGCCAATAATACCGTGGAAAACACACACGTTTCAACCATTTGTTATTTCATTTAATAAAATATGCCAAACTGCATCACACTTAAATTAAGGACTTGCCTACATGAAATATAGATATAAAATAGAAGCATTCTGATTTAAATTAGAAAATCAGGACATACTTTAGCCTAAGAATGTGTTAAGCATTCAGTGCAAACTTTCAATACCTTTCAAATTCCAATGCTACATGAGTGTTTCAGTCTGTGCTCTAAAGGTATTGAGGTTTCTAAATTTCAAAACTGTCAGGATTATCAGCGTTAGTGGCTGTGTTCTCATGCCTTATTATGCAACCAAGATGTATTCATTTCATTGGTAAGCAGCACTGATTTATGACAATAATATCCAAAATACATCACTGTGTAAATGAAAGTGATTAATAATAGTTTGAGTGAGCTGTCTTGCATTTCTCTTACCTGCGCAGGTGTTTGAAGAGGCCTTGCATTGTGTCGTGGTTGGGTTTTGGCAACTTCTTGATTAAATCTTTGATTGAGTTCACTCGCTGCTTGTAGTCGGAGCATTCTGAGGCAGAGACACAGACAGCCAGTCAGTGAATGTACATGTGCAGAGCACCATCTTGTGGCTACATTCAGGACAAAAACAATGTACTCTTAAACGCCTCAGCTTAATGTATCTGAGAGTTGCCCATTGAATCAAGTTACTCACTGATGGCGTTAACAAAGTCACTGAAGGATCCGTATGTGAAGAGAGGCTCAGGAAGCTCCCTGAAGAACATCTTGAGAGCTCCAGTGGTGACGTGGATGTCCTCCCACTTACTGTCATTCAGGTCCACCTTCTCATCTGATGGAGGGAGGGTAACGAGACAGGGTGATGGAGAGGAGGGTTCACTAGAGCAGAATCTCATATATCAACATCTGTGTGTATAGACTGCATGTGTTCTGTGTGCTCAGTATATGTCCAACAAATGAGTGAACTGACTGTGTGATCCCATATGAAGCAGCTAGGGTTTTAGGCATGTTAGTGGTCTGCTGGCAGACAGGAGTCCTACCATGATTTACAGCAAAGCGGAGCTTCTGGATCACCGCCAGGTTCCCACTCACTCGGTATAAGCCGTCAATATTGAGACCTGCAGGAGAAGCACCAACAAATTTCCACTCATCAAACATTTTGCATTTCCTTTCATCACCTCACAGCTTCTTTAAAAAAAAGATACAACTGAACAGTCGAACTGACCACTGATGTGAAGATGTTCTGCATCATCAGTCATCTCTATGAACAATATTGTGCCTATGCCTACAATATATAGATTGAAATTTTGTCTGATAAAAATGCAACACCCTCTACGAAAAAAGGAGGAAATGTGGAAGTGAATAAAAAGTTAATATTGTATTGGTGGAATAACTGTTTGAGCAGGCTGAACAGGCTGCACTGTGACTCAATATAGTGTTGTGTAGAGTAAAGGCAATGGGCAGAGATGCTGAATATGAAAAGCTAGTACATGAACACTGAGCTAAAAAAGTTTGTGTGTAACCTGATCAGAGGTTTATCAGGGGGTTTTTACACCACGCAATTTGAAGTAATGCTTTTGTACCTTTGATCTGAACTGGTGTAAGATCTGAGTGAGCTGAGCTGAACGCATTCACCTGTGGCTTTGGAAGATAAAACGGGTCTGAATGAATCACTGTTTCCTCGAGCTCAAGTGGTTGTACTGAATCATCAGTGTTACTGAACGAATCAGTGGGCTTTTCAGCAGTGAAGCTCTCCTCACTAACTGCAAGTGGCATTGCCAACTCAGGTTTGTTACACAGCATGTTATTTACTGGTCCATAGCTTAGTGAAAAAACATTAGGTCTACAGAAAAAAACAATCATGATACGATGACTATTGTAGATAGACTGATTTACTACAGAGGGAATTTATTACTGAACAGTCTGAAGCTACCATAATGTTAGAATTATGAATGGTGATGCAATTGTTTAGACAATGTTTTAATGGAGATGCATCAAAAAAAATTATTCAAATCAAAGTGTTTGATCAGTTCCACCTTTGAGACAGAACTGGACATGAGAACAGATGAAGTGAGAGCTATGATAGAGTCAGATGGGTGCTGCTCATACCTGTGTTCTCCACATGATCAATGCACATTTTGACAAAGTTGGGCACTGACGTGTTCTCCCGCTGGCACAGACTGGTCAGACTGCAGCCAAACACCTGATCTGAGAATGACCAAACACGCAGTGGTTTTTAAATTTCATCTGTCCAGTGCACACACTGGCGCTAACATTCAAACAGTGGCACATGTCCACATGTGGGGAATGATCCAAAATGGAGTTAGTGCCTGTGCTGTATTCTGTCTGAATACCTTTGATGTAGCCCTTGTCTCGCACGGCCTGATAGGTGGGCCGACGTATGAGGAACTTCTTCAGCTTCATCCTGGTTTTCTTCTGGTCTGATGAGTCCATACTCACTGAGGTCTTCATCACTGAGGAGGACAAGCAGGACATGAGTGTATTCCTTAAAGACACATACAGTATGTTAAAGGAACATGAGAAGTCTCGTCTGTCTCACCTCTGTTCTTCTTGGAGTCCCGGTGGTCTTTCTCCTTGTCTTGCTTCTCGGCTCCTGGAGACTCAGGCATGTCCTCCTCAATGGCCTCGTCTGACTCCCAGGCCTGGAGAGGAGAGGACACACATATGCATTATTAGATACGTTCAGAATGAAGTAAACTCACACTAATTTTACTCTTGAAGCCCATCTGCTCCAACTAATCTAGCAGCAGCCTGTTCTCATTCTTGGGTGTTCAGACTTTTACTGTGGTGTGTTTGATCAGATGTTAATGATTTGATTTTAGCTCTAGTTATATTAAATAGAGAAAGATGCTTGTATTGAATGGACTGTAGCTCGCTCATATTCAGCTATTTCTGCCACGAGTTAAGTTTTCACTCTGGTTTGGACTGACAGTAGATAAAAGGCACATCTAGTCAGGCAAAACTTCTGAATTCTCATGGTTTTGCTAATGACAGGAGTCTCCTCACGTGTGTGTTGATGGTCTCTGTGAGGGCCCGGTACCAATCATTGATGACGCTGTCGATCTCTGACTGGATCAGCAGCTCTGTCCCCTGACGAGTCTTCAGCTGAGGGAGGAAAAGCCAACATTACTTTTTACCTAAAACAACCAACACACAATCCATATGAAGTATACAGGTTGATCTACTGGGAAACTCGACAGCAGATCCACTGTGACCAATACCTCGATGACGTGCTTCTTGCTTGACTTGTCCTTAGAGGCCCACTCCACCGACCCCCCTCGCAGATCAACGGTGAACTCAGGCTTCGACTGGTTGCTGCCAAACTTCTGGAATCAAGGGAAACGGTATGAGAGCCCATGTCTGACACACAGATGATATAACAGGGACACGCTGTTGTTGTAGGAGGATTTTTATTTTCATGTTAACAACAAGAAACCAAAAGAAGAGTTAAATTTCAAAGTGTTATGTATTCAGGATAAGAATATCTGCCCGAAGTCCTCAGTGTTTTTAAAAGCATGGACATTTAATCTACTTTACAGTTGCTGGAGCCGATGTCACCTCCTTAAACACGGTGAATCTCATTTCAGAACTCTTCATGTATACACACACATCTTTAGTATTGTGTTACAGGGAAAGCAACAGCACTGTTAGTTGTTATTTAGATCATGTGCATATTAATGAACAGATGATGCTTTTGGTTAGATTATTTAAAGATTCTTCTAAACAAAATTCAAGCTACTTATTGACTTTTGAGGTCTTGTTATTTTCACTTTTTCAACTTAGTCTTGTCAGACACACAGAAAATTGTGAAATTTTGATAAATCTTTACAACAATAAATAAATTGTTGCCATTGTGCTTGTATTTCAGTCCCATCATTATTGTCTACTGATAGCAGTTTTGAATTCTAACTTCAGACTGGTGTACTGCTATTCTTGCAGGTTATCACACAGAGCTTTAAAAAACAAAACAAAACATCTAAACTGCCGTACACAGACAGCCACATTTCTGATTTGTGTGTAACTGGGGTCCTTTGTTTCATGTCTTTCTCCATCACTCTCCTGTCATTTCTATACTACTGGGTATCAGAAACAGACAAACAGCAGCTTCATATTTTATATGTTTTCTTGCTATATCAAGAAAAAAAATCCAAGTGAAGTTCTATTTAGAAACTTTTCAGACTTGACTTCATCTTTCCAACTGAATTGAAATCACCTTATAAAGTTGTTACAACAAACATGTTTGCCAAGTCCCTATTTACACATTGCATAGACACAGAGCAACATTAGTATTCATTTAAAGTTAAATTAAATTTAAATCTAAATTAGTATTCCAGCTAGCTTTGCTGTCTGCTGTTTAGTGCAGGAAGTGTAAAGTGAGTTTATCAGAGCTTTCGCCGAAAACAACTGTCTGTTGCTGCAAACAACACTGATACACTATAGTGATATATATATAAGATACTAAGATACTAAACAGTATGTAGAGCTGAGGGGATACTGCAAAGTCAGGTGACAAATCCCTGTGAGGACTTTGTACACTTTCATAATGTACAAAGTCATTTGTTTCACTGTTAATAGAGAAAAAAGATTAGTACAGCTTTTTTAAAAATTAGGATAAAATAAATCAAGCTTCACACCGATACACACATAAACACTGCTCTTGCAGTGAGGAAACCAGGAATGAATAAAAGAATGAAAGACAGGTACGAGCAGCAACACATGCAGAAAGAAGGGACATACAGCGGCAGCCTGCACAGGCCTACAGTTCACATAGGAGACAGCAGGACGGGGCTTGACTGAGCGCTTCCAGTTGCTAAGGAGAGTGAGGAGCAGCTCAGGGATGGAGCCACTGCGGTAGTAAGACTTCAGGAAGGAGGAGAGGAAAGGAGAGGAGAGGAGAAGAAGAAAAGCAATAAACAGAAGATGACAAATTTCACAGTACAGATGGCAATGAAGACAGGTGACTATGCAGAAATAAGGAGAGGAAAAATAACACAAAGATGAATGGAATGCTTTAAAAAAAAAAAAAGAAAGCTGAGAAACTGCACAGGAACACGAGCCCCTTGGGGCTGATGGGATACGTACCCAACTGGTGCTGCCCCCCTGACCCTTTGCAAACAGCAGGGAGGAACCCTGCAGCACTGTCCACGAGGAGGTCCAGTTCTTCCTGTACGTCACAATAAACAACAAAGACATCATGGGATTTCAGTCTCTAAAAAGCCCATCTGGATTTAGAAAACATAATCCACATAAACTCGTTGGATTCTTACCTGACTTTCTTTCCATTCTCTGTGATTTTGGTCACATTGAGCACTCCACACTTCTCTGAGGGCTGAGGGGGGAAAGACACAGACGAGAGATGACAACCTGCTTGGACAAATGCATGAAAACACACACACACACACACACACACACACACACACACACACACACACANACACACACACACACACACACACACACACACACACACACACACACACACACACACACATCCATACACACACTGAAGCTTGAGAAGCAAATGAGACTATGTTGCAGGCTGGAATTAGCTGTGCTGCTTGATGTTATGTTCAAATATCACCAGCAGATGGCACCCTAACCCTGCTGCAAAGTGTCAAATTTGCTGCGTTTCTGCTGGGAGGGAAATGTTTTGTCATGGTGTTAGATGTGAAGTGGTTAGATGAAGGATGTGGCATGCAGCTGATGAGAGAAGCCAAATGCAATGCAGAGTTGGAGAGTTTAGAAGATGAGAAGATGTTTGTGTATGGACACAGGTGAAAGCGGGATGATGATAAGTGTGGTGCGATGCAGTGCAAGCTGGGATACTAACTGTTGAGGGGTGCTTAGGAGATGAGGGGCAGGAGTCAGAGTCTGGGGAGCTCTGCTTGGGCGCCGGAGCACACTCCTACCAACAAGAGGCACAACATGATGAGTGGCTAATAACTACCAGCTAAACTACAAGACACACTCAGAGATTAGAGGGGAGAGGAAAATGGATCAGGAACCTGGAGAGGAATCACAAGTTTGTGTTCGTTGTTAATGTAGATCATCGAAAGATAAGGATGAAAGGAAGACAAGTTAGGATTTAGGTTGCAAACAACATGCTTGAGCTGCTGAGGAAAGTGTGTTAATTCAGAGTTAGACATTCATTCCAAATTGTCGCTTCCTTCCTGTTTATCCATAACAAGAAGAAATCAGACATCTTTGATTGACATGGCTTTGATTGTTATGTTACCACAGCTATTTAACAAGGCATTCTACAGGGCACACTGAGAGTGAATCAAAATGGATCATCCGCTGATTAGAGAGGGGGCCAGAGAGGAGAGGCTCTGTATGGTACCAACTTTATCACGGTAAAGAGAGAGACGAAATCTCCTCTTGTGCGAGTCGGAAGTGAACCGCCAGAGTTTGAAAGAAAACTGCAATGAGACCACCACAGTTAGCCTCCAATATATTCTCTTCACGGTTAAAACTTTTAAGTTATTAAGACCAGTTGGTGTCAAGTTTAAACTTGAAATGCATGTCACAGAGTTGCTTTCTTTCTTTTCAAATTCTTTACAAATACCAATATCAAAGAGTTCCAAAGGAGAAATTAATAAAACATTTCAAGTAACAAGAATTTCCAAAATCAAATATAACAGTAATGTTTGTGTTACCTGTTTTAGGGGCATTATTTCTTCATGGGAGTGTCAGGTAATTGAATGCTAACAGGGCATGATGTATGGTATACAGTTACGCATGAACATCGCTAAATTTAGGAAAATAATACGAACTATGTCTGAAAATACAACTTATAGGGCCACTCCACTGATTTTACAAGTCAATTTGTAAATGTTTTCTCCCAATGTCGTCAGACTCATACAGATTGTCCATTGTCGGATGGTCAACCAACCATAGTCAACCATCTGTGACCAAGCAGTGAGAGCTATTCTGTCTACTCTGGTCAGTTAGGGAGGACCCAGACCTAAACAGTTTTTTAGTAGTGAGGTGGACATTGTTTCAGTTAGACACATATGTACCACTGTGTAGACTAATGCAGCGCAAAATAAACGCTGACAGCTTTTTGGCCATGGACAATCTAATTTAATAAGCTGTTTTTTTAATTTAAGATTTAGATGCTTTGATTCCGTAATTATATGTGTATATACATATTCGTATTTAGCCTGACTCCCTGCTGAACAATATTTGCTTTGACATAAGTTAGACATATGTGAAAATGCCAACTATTGTTTTTGACACCTGCTGGGCCACGTAACACAGGGACTGTTGAGCAAAAACATGGGTTGCATTGTGGGAAATGTAGGACCCAGTGTTTCCCAAGCAAGACTCATACGAGACTAAAAGTCATAATATCTCTGGTTTCACAGCTTTAATTCTGACCATTCGTTTTTTCATTTGTCTCCTGTAAGTCCCACGACTTGATAGGCAAATACTAAATACTCAATCACTAGAGCACTCCTTTAAGACATCACACCTGCTGTGATGGATTACCCTGCTACAACCTGAATCTGTTGCCTACAAATTGAATCTGTATAGAAACTAGCTGGACTGAATGCAAAACAGAAACATAAGGTGGGCTTTCACCGTCTGATAACACCATTCACGGCAACATGTTCATCTAAAACACAAGCAGTAAACCTGCTTTTCACTTGAACAACACACCACCCTTTGTCAAGATTGTCAAATAAAAGAGACAGATTAAGCCAGCATAAGCCTTTTCCTCTGAGAGCGTCATTAGCACTCTGGGATTAAACTCACTGCTGATAAGACAGGCAATGGAAAGACCACATGACAAGTCTGCCAGAAAACCTGCAACAACAAAAGTGCTCCACCCCATCAGACCAAACAGTGTGTGAAACCACATTAGTTCTCAGATTCTGAATCATGCAGTGTTCATGCTGTCTTACCTTATCGTTGAGGTCTAAGACATAGGTGCTGTGTCTCCACTTGGTGAGGACGATGGGATCCTGCTGCTTCCTCTCCAGACTGCGACTCTTGGGAACCTCTCCAGACTGAGGGGAGATATTGTACTGCGGAGACAGAGAGGAGAGCTAAAGTTGAGACATCAGTTATTCTACCTTGCCCTTCAGTTGCTTCCCCCTCCTCTCCCCTACCTCTCCTTTTACTCTCCACAGCACCATTGGACAAAGGAACTTCTCTACAGCCCAGGCATAGTCCCTAACAGTCCCCAGTAAAGTCCACTGAATATATCCATGTCCGCACTACTGTCCATTCACCCTGAGAATGGACTGCCTGATTCTGATCAGCTGTCTGGATTAGCAGGTAAGGAGCCTGTAATACTCTGTCACCCAGCAATAGTAAGAGCCAGTAATAGTCTGTCACCCAGGGTTCAACACAAACTTGGCTCCCGTGTGAGCTCCTCAGACACTCATCACTTACACTGACACGACAAGCCTTAAGAATACATACCGGGGAGGGGGAGTCGCACAAAAGTGTGTTACTGGGTAGTGGTGTTAAGTGATGTAATATGAGAAGATTTTCTATTTTCAAAAAGAGGAGATTACTTTAAATGGGGTATGACTGGTGTATTAAGGAAGACAAAAGCGTTTGGACAGCTAATGTTCAGAGGATAATCTTACCTTAGGCAGTTCCCACTCTGACCTGGATCCATCAGCGCTGTAGTAGTAGGGCCGGCCTTGTTCATCCACGTGTTTTATCCACTGTGAGCACAAACAGTAGTCAGAATCCGAGAAAAGAGGACACAGCCATATTTGACACAGATATGATCTGCAGGACGCAAATAAAAAATTACATCCAGAAGTTGAAGAATGATCTCAAACTGTTCCACAAACTATCAAAGACACGCCCCTCAAAAATTATGATCAGTCAATTAGTTGCATGGTTAATCAGTAGAATGCACCTTCTCCTGTGTATATTCAGAGACATAAAGAGTGTGTCCATGTTCATCCAGCTCCTCAGACCAGCCTCTAGGGGGCGACCCATACTGGCTGTCAGATTGACTTGAATGGGTGCTGTGACAGTTTTCCTCTGAGGAGAGCGGCTGGGGAGGACACAAAAACAAACAGAGGACTTAATGATAGAAGTTTTATGTGCTTCAACATTCACAACAAATATGTCCATAAAGACATTACAAGCCTTTTACTTTACTTGAGTATCCATTTTATGCTTCTTCAAACTGCATAGCTGTAATGTTACACAGACTGGAAACAGTTGGCTTTGTCACACTGTTGAGTTTACAATTTGTTAGTCAAAATAACAAACAAAATACAATATAATGTGTTAATAAATGAGCTTAAAAGTGCAGTACAGTGCAGGGTCTGGCTGTAGACACGAGAGTGACATCAATCATCTCATCGGCAAGAAAGTTAAAAAGTGTATTTTGTCAAAATGTGAAACTATGCCCTTAGTAAGTCATTTCACATGGGCTTGCTACACAACAATTCATTGTTGCTTATACAGTGACACTGTAATAATTAGAGCTACAACTAACGATTAATGTGACTAATTACTGATTAACCTGTATGTAGGCACATGGTTTAATCAGTGGGTCTACTTTTTTTGGTACAGTCAAGATAATTAGCTTGCAATACTTAAAAACTGAAATAGCAAATTCTCATAATTGAGAAGCTGAAATAATGAAAATAATGAAAAAATCAAAATGTGTGTTTATTTATATGCTGTTGATTGACTCATCAACTCAGCACTGATTAGATTCCAATGATACTAAATTGAATTAGGCATCCTCTCTAATTTAATACTGCAATAAACCACACCACCACGTGGGGGCAGTGTTTGACAGTTTGGTAGGAAACGGCAACCTGACAGGAAACCTTAACTTCCCTCGATCAAAGGCACTCTTGTTTCCCTACCTTAAGTAACCACAACATCGTTTTAAAAGTCCTTTGAGGTACACCACACCTTCACCACAGTCTGTTTGTTTAAGACTGACTGCTTATATCCTCCTGCTGCTCAGCTCTGACTTTCCTCACATACAAATTAAATACCTGAATTCTGTGTTTCAGCATGTGATCATACCTTGATTGTTCATGGAGTGGAAAAGTTGATTTGGTGCAGTTTTATCTATGTTTGGCCATGTTTCCCAATCAAAAGTCACACCGCCTCACAAGTAGATGACTTTTACAGTCTATACTGTACAGCATTCAAGACCACATAAAGAAATGGCTACACCTGGCTTGAGCATCCCTCACCTCACTCTCTGCTGTGCCCTGGCTGTCTCCTCGGATGCTGCTGGTACTGCCGCTTGTGTCCCTGGTCCGTGGTGGCTTCCAGGTGCGTTCTCCAGTGGCGCGGTTGTAGTAGAAATGCCTACCACTGAGGTCTTTGTGGGTTTCCCAATCGCCAAGGATGTGGAGAGGGGAGCATGAGGGGACGGGCGGCAGGCTGGACTGGGAGATCTTCAGCTCCTGGAGGTTGGTGTAGACCGGCGAGTCGGACCGGCCCTGACCTGTAGGTGATGTTGTCTGGTGGAGGACAGAAGGAGAGAGGAGTTCAGATAATGTACAATTCCACACAACTGTTTTATTGAAGATCTGAACGTTCTACTTTTTTATCTTTTCAGCTGGTATTGCCCAGTCCCCATGTCTCTTTCTCTAGAGACTGTGAGTGTCCTGATTTCATCTGAACATTTAATGACATTCCAGGAATTCCATAACCAGAAGGAGCCCTGAAATTACTCCAGAGTCTGCTGAGATCTAAGAATCTGCAGGAATGTTGATCCTGTCCAGCACAGAAACTAGCAGCTATCACATTCTGGACTGGATTATGGAATGTAACAAGCTAAATTGTTAGGAGTTAAAATCACATACATGCACATTTAGCTGCAGAAACCCAGATCTGATGTGCATAAACCCAACTTCTCTTTCTAAGACCATGAAGGTGAGGCAGTGAGTTATGAGTGTCTCTGACAGTCTGCATGGCAGGATGCAGCTGCTGATCAAATCAGATGCCACATGTGGCTTGCAGATACTTTAAAACCATATCAGTCCAAATTCTAATCAGGTCCTCAAATCAGATGGACTCAGCACAGTTACATAATCATTTATCATGTCTACTCAGAGACAAACACTATGAACATAAAGTGCTACTGGTATTAACATGCAAGATTTACTTATATAACACTTTTCAAAATAAAAGTTATGAAGTGATTTACAGGGGGGAAAAAACAGAAGGGGGAGAAAAAAACAGAAGGGAGATAGAAGAGATAGAGAAGGCAAAATATGAAAGAAGTGAACTTAGTTTTAGAACACTCAAAATAAAAAGCTTTAAAATCAGTGAAACACAACAGTGAAATTGTGTGTCAAAATGACCATATTAAGTATAAAATGGTATGACCATGTATTCCATGTGGGTCAAGAATAAAACTTTAATCCTATCCTAATCAATCCTGTGAGTGACAAGGTACCAGAGAAGGTAAACTTGGACTTTTAGGTCTAGCTCTTTCTGCAGATTTGTGGTCAACCCGGTGATCAAGGTGTGAGCAGGGATTCAGATTTGATCCAGCCCAGCGTTAACACAGTGCAGGAGGCTGGGTTGAGCAGCAAGACAATGAAATACAATGTGGAAAGGAAGTGCATGTGTTTGAAGGCTTATCAGATATCAACATTCTTCACCACAGTTCATAATACACATAAACAAGGTTTTACAACTCAACTTATCACCATGGCAACCATTTTATCTTTCTTCACAACTATTGAGTGGTAAACAAGATAGTCTACCAGAAATGTGAGCTTGCATGAGCTTCAATTAGCCAATACAGGACTTGACCAGATAATGAGACATTGTAATGTAAAAAAAACTGAGCCAGGTTCAGCTTCTTTTGCTGGAGGAACCTGCGTTGGCATGCTCAATACAAATAAATGAGCCTTCTGTATTTTTCAGGTTCTTACAGCAGTTGAGGTGTGACTTAAAGCATGCCTGATACTTTCCAAATTTTAAGGCTGAATGAAGGCTTCATTTGTGGCCAATGCAGGACTGCAGGTGAGATTTCACACAGAACTCAGACATTATGTTGTAATTGGATTGCACTGCATCCCATACATTATGGATGGTAAAATCCAAAATAATTAAAATAATTTGGGGTAACATTTGTCCACTTCCTTGACATGCAACGATTGATAAATGAGTGAGCAGATAGCAAAATTCAGAGCTGAATTCAAAAATAATGGACTGCGGCTGCTGATAGCGCCATGTATTGTATATCACCTGCAACCACTATCTGCTCTATCTCCCAATTCACAAAAGATATTGATGATATTAGATGCAAACACAGCCCCAAAGTTTTGCAGTTGAGTGCAGTTTTTTTGGCATGCATATGATGGAAATTATTATGGAAAAGTATAACAGCCACACTGAAGTGACAGCTGACAGCAACAGAAATATGATTAGCTGATAGAAATAGTGGCAAAAGAGTAAATGTCTGATGATGAGAAAAAAAGAGGGGGTGGTTGGGGGAAGAATGAATGAACAACATGAGGATAGTCTTCTTGTCTGAACACTTGGCTTCATTTTCATCAGGAGAGACTTTTATATTATTATTTTTCATTTAAATTATTTTGCTGACATGTGCACAATATGAGAAAAGTCTTTGGTGATTAGACCCCATTGTGGCACTCCTCATAAATGCTCTACAGTTACCACCAACTCTGAAGATGCTAATAATTTTAAAATAATTTTCACTCTTACTGCATGTAGTTTTTAGCATTGCTGTTTGTGAGATGGGCATATTCTGTGAAGAGATTCATTATCCAATTTAAATATGTAACAGCACTGGAGCACCAAGACACTATTTGCTTGTTGCTCCTCACCCTTGAGTATTTTGACAGGATGCGTGTTGCAGGGGGGTTGAGCCTTTTTACTTTTCTGTGACCGAACAAGCAATCTCCTTGACAACCCTGCTGCCATAAATAATGTTTAACATTGCATAAAAACAATTGATTAAAATGAAGAAGATAAGAGGAAACCAGCAGAAGAGGAAGTGGAAGGAGAGAGATACAGCCTAAACTCTAAACACAGGGCTGGTGTTGGTAAGGTATATACTCCATGAGTAGAATTAGAGTACTTAAGAACTACTGATTATCAAACAGCAAGCTTTGTGTTGAGATTGTGGATCAAAATGTACTCAAGTTATTGCACCTAATAAAATATTTCTAAATGGCTTAACAACTAACCACAGTCAACACAATAAACTTAATCACAATGTGACCAGCTGCAGTGTCAGTGCAGACGCACTTCAAAGACAGCTTTAAAACTTGGCAGTATCTGAAGGTCAATCCACAAAAGCCACAGAGCTATGTCTTCGTGGCTACAGCTCGGATAATTTAAAGCCATTCTGAATGCTTCTGAAAAAATGTTTTGGGGTTTTGGAGCAGAGTGTCTGAGACTGTTGCCAGCCTTGTGTCTCTGTAGAGGAGATCCAGCACCAACTATTCTGTAAAACACAGGGCAGATAAATGCCCAACCAGAGAAGAATTTGATATCAGCACCTGTGCCAGCAGCTCACCTCTCCCCTCTGTTTGTTACAGGTGAGGAATGTGTGTGTGTGGGGGGGGGGTTAGGGATGCACTTCAGTCAGAGGATTTGAACTGCTTTCAGGACACAGATGGGACTTCCTGCCGGTCTTGGAATAACAGGAATATTTTTTCACATAAATTATTATTTAATATCCTGCACACATGCAGGAGCAGAGGAAAGGGTTCAGTGGAGTCCTGCTGTTTTCAGTTAGATTTACCCGCTGCTTCTCCGTTTCAGTCCAACACACAGCAAGTGCTCGAGCACGGAGGCAAACCGCTGAGAGAAGATGGTTTGGTTGAACTCGGGTTCAGACTCATCAGTCACAAGCAGAATGGAGCCAGTGTGCTGCAGGTTTAATTGGGTTTTTAGGGAATAATGTGGTAATGATCAAGTCTAAATGCAGATGATTAAGTGTGGCCCAAGAGTGAGGCTGGGGTCAAATCTATTTAGATTCCAGTCAGGCCAGACAAACCAAACTGCATCCACTGGAGAAAGTAATTAACAAGCTTTCAACATCCATTTTGATAGAAGTTAAACTAAAACATCTTCCTGTGGCCTCCACTTTCATTCAGACAGTAATTTCACAATCATTTTGGACACATCAGAGTGTGCACACAGCTTATTACTTCACAGAGGAACACAGGCCTGCTGTTGACAAGCATACTGCACATGTCACAAGCATTTAAGTTCTTATCGTTCACACTGCCTGTGAAGGCAGCATATCTTGGACTGTACTGAAAGAGGTAGTTTAGCTATTTACTATCACATCACCATAAAGTTGGGAGATGTCAAGAGACAGATTTTAAAAAACAATGGTCAAAGCAACAGACGCTAAGTTGTCTTTTTATGGATCAAGCTCCAAAAAGCCTAGAACACTTCCCATAAAGCAACTCAGTATAGTTTCATTAAGGAGGTTATCTCAGACTTGACAAAGCTCCCTCAAGAGCCACAGAAGTCATTATGCAACTGTTTCCACAGGCTAAGCTGTGCCCCTTTAACACGCACATAAAGACTCAGAAGGATCAAAGAAAAGTCCTACCCACATCAATATGGAGAGTCATATGACAATATATGTCAATTTTCGTTTTTTGCCATGCTAACAGCGCAGCTCAAGGCATGAGATTGTGTGTCAGTTCATCACTTTGGTAACAGCTAAAAACTATTTGCCCAATATGTTGGTTTATGACTCAGTACCTGCAAAACTAAAGACATTCCCCTCAGCCTCAGTTGCATTTAGTGTTTGGTGTTAATTAGTAGTTGCATATCAGTAATAAACCAAAGCCAGCCCAAAACATTGACCCAGTCAAGATATCACTCGGGCTCTTGCACTTCACCTTTAAAAATTTTATACAAAGAAAAATGGATGACTAACTGCTCCCTTGAAACTGAGCAACAAACTGAAAATAGAAGTGATGTCTAGAGACAATGTGTGCCCTCTTTTGCAAAAATGGACTGTTCTGTATCAGACAGAAAAGCCTTATGCAATGTGCACCATATGCTAAGAGAGAAGAACACATGCCTGAAATAGCAGAAGACAGCAAAGGCTCTTTTCTACAGTAAATGTTTAATTGAACTCAACATCAAGTGTTTTACTGGCAGACTGCAGTCAGATAGTATCTGCTGGTTTCAGACAGGCACTTTTGTTCGGACCTTATTAATGCTACCTGGAATTCAATTTAACATTTTAAACAGAACAAAGATGGCAATGTCTGCCAGCGTCTGATGGAAGGTTCTCAAACTATAAATAGACAGCTTGAGGGAAAGGACACCAATTAATTAATTGTTACAGGACATGAAATCCATCTGTTGGCAAAGCACACACCCCCTCTTCTACATTAGTCCAAGAGTGGACACATAGTGCAAACATATCTGACATCGTAAAAATATCATCTTTACCACACATTTTCATGTCCACCGTGTCTCATTTCAGGTCCCTATCTGTTGTGTCACCTTGTATCCTGGGCTGCACACAAACACCTCGTCATCATCCTCGCTGGCTCTCCTGTAACCTCTGAATATATTGAATGCACGACGCATGGCGATGCACGGCAGCCATCAATGGTGACAGGACCTGCCAACCCCTGTGGCTTCACCTCCCTTCAATGCACACACACAGGCACAAACTTCCTTTTTTCTCTCTGCCCTTCTAGCTCTGTAACAGTGCAGTCGAAGGTAGGAAGGAATTTGAGAGCGACTGTGACAGAGGCAAAGGGGAACAGGATCTCGCTACCTCACATGCACACAACACAACTCACAAACTTGTCTAACACAACAGGAAATTACTGTGAAAAGGTCAAAGCTTCCTCTATCAGAGTGTGTTTCTGTGTACTCGAGTCAAACTGGGCACTGACAGATGTGTTGACAGACAAACTGACAGTTCGGACTGTTTCACCAGAGGCCAGGCTCCATATTTAACCTGGCCACTGCACTTCACACACAAGAGCAGAGAAACGAAGTGTGTCGAGGAAAGACAATACCACTGATCGCTACTGTGCGAGAGCTTCGTCCTGCTCTCATCTTTCACCTGAACAAATGAGTACTAAGGAGATGATCCAATGAGCAAAAGTGTACAGCAAAGACAGAGACAGAAAAGACAGAAAAGGATGTAGCACAAAGGGCCTTTGCACAGTTGTGCAATCTTCACATGCATAAGAGGATAACTCACTGCTGAGTTGAGTGATGATTTATATTAGTAAATAATACTATGAAATGGAACAGACTCGTGTCAGTTTTTAAAGTACCATTATCAACTTCAACAGTTCCCTGAGCATTTTCCAATATGTGTTGTAATGCAACTAAGATCTTTCATCATTGCAGTATGTGTTTCTTGCCTTAGAAATCTACTAGTAGCAAATATACTAGTCAGTTTTAAACAGAAACAAAAATATATCAAAAACTAAGAACAATAAGGGTCAAATACAGAAAACAGCAGCCTACCATACTTAAAAAAAAGCAGTAGAGCCAGACGTTGGTGGAGACCAAAGCATAATAATAGAAAGGTGAATACTGGACCTTCTGCTGTACGCACAAATAAAATTCACCAACTTTATAAGGTAATAATATATCTGTGTTGTGTTTAGAGCTTGTTGTGCTTCCCCAGCTGGCCAAAAAAACAATTACTGCAACTTAAAAGGAAATTGTAAGTGTACCGAACAATAATGAACTTGATGTGGGCAGCCTGTATTATCAATAATACACTGTACAATAGCCTGTCACTGATGACCAAGTCATACATGTAATGAAAGTTTCATCAACAGATCTAATATTGGCCAATCCCAGCAGATAGAGGTATATTGTTGACAAGCTAAAAACTGATAATAGATATTGTCAGCTCAATTATTTAACAACCAGCTATGAAAAAACTCACTCATCTTTTGAACACTCATATTTGTTGACAGTGGTGATGAGTCCTTCCCACAGTACCCTCTTACAGTCTGCCTGATTGTAAATCTCAGCTCTTCTCATAGGCAGATTACTGGCTAGTTTGAAGTGAACGAGACATGGCAGAGAACTGGGAGGCAGGGGATCGAGACCCCAGGTCTCTGACAGGTCATTAAAAATAGAAAGAACCTGAGGGGGTGGGAGGGATCGCTCTGCAGTTTGGGGGACAGAGGTGTATATGAAGGATGGATGGAGTGAGAGATAGAGGCAGGAGTGAGGAGAGAGGGAGAGATGTGCTCCTGAATGCAGAACGATCTTCAGAGCAACAGCAGCAGTCTGTCTGCACGTCCGTGATAAATGAGTTTCAGACTACAGGCCAGTACAGTATAGAATCCCCACAAACTGCATTAGAATGCATTATGCAGCCTGGAGAGTGTGTAGGCACACCCAGCATGGAAATGTGTGATTAATTCAACTCACAGATCTAATGGAGTATGTGAAGGCAGAGGGGAACAGACGCACACAGCAAAAGAACTGATGAGAATTGGCTTGTTAATGGAGCCCGATGAGATTACGCTTGGCTGTGTGGAACACAGCTTACTGTAGCCCTTGTATTTATCACCAGGTTGGGAATACTACTCTGTGTTTCCCCCCTCCTCTAGTCTCCTCTTGTCCCACTGCGCTTGTACAATCACTAGAAAATGCCTGTGTCTTGCACCATAAATTATTCTGCATGTAAAGAAGTGCAGGTCAGGGTGAGGGCAGCAGGGACGTGGGGCTGCAGTCGCACCCAGCGTCCACTAGGTGTCTCTCTTGGGTTGGGAGGGAGGACCAGGAGCAGGGGCGCTGGTGAGTGGGTGGGAGTCTCCATCAAATGCATCAAGCCATGAGGAGAGTAGCATGAGGGGGAGGGCTTTCTCTTGGTGCACACATGGCAACCCACTCTGCAGCATCTCCGTGCTGCACTGAGACATTATTAGTATCCATGCAGCAGGATGCACAGAGCCAGACTCCATACGCCCAACACAGAGGCAGCTTAAATACTTTTGCCTTTTTGATTTCTTGAACCAAGCTGACATGAAATTCAGTCATCTTGCTGCAGCCGATGCAGAATCAGCTGTTTATTCACAATGCTGCCGCTGCTGCTGATTCTGACAGAGACAAAGAAAGTAGAACACATTACATCAGATCTCCAGACCTCATTCAAGCTTCTTTCTAGGGTGCCATGGAGTAGAAAATGATTGTACTTTATCACTAAATGGCATAGCCCCAACATAAATCCCTGACCCGTTGGTGCAGTATGAAATTGCCAATCCTCTGAAGGTCACCACAAGTGGTTCAACATGTCATCTAACCAAATCTAAAGTTCTAATTGGCCACAATTAAAGGTTAAAAATCCTGCTGTCATAGCCTCCTCCTGACTGCATCCACCTGCCTCTCAGATCTGTATCCTGTTTTGTGTGTCCCTGTAGTCTCTCTGTGAAGAATCGAACAAGGTATTGAATTGAAATGACAACAGCTTACGCTTGGATATTCTCCCCTTAAAAACACTTACAGTGATGTGCTTGGTTGAGCACATAAAATCTTAAGTAGTTGTGCGAAGACTGAAAAAAGAGCTTGAGAGAGAACTTCAAATCAAACCTACTTTTACAACCCCACCTAAAGTGGGCATGATTGATGGATTTTATTTTCTGCAAATTTAAAATCGAAAAAGGTAAAATAAATTTAAAAAACACTTGTAGAAGCATTAGTCAGATCCACACACACAGATCTTATCTAAAGGTGGCTGCTTTTCATGTTAAAGGCTGCAGACACAAATACATAAAAAACTACTAGAAGTGTATGATTCCCATGGTAACATTATCCAAGCAGTAATGCTAAAATAATTATTGTGTTTATGTTTAAAAGGTCTTTCCACCTTCCCTCAAAGATGGTGACAGCGTCAATGTCACACCTCAGAGCGTGTGTGCATTTCCCCTAACTACGTTACATAATGTGATTGTGTAATTGAATTAGATGGAAGCAGGTTAAAGGAAGTGCAGTGGGGTGGTGTGGAGAGGCGACATGGTGACTGACGGAGCTGCATCCGTGACCATGGCGACACCTAGCCAATCAGGCGGTCATGCAGAGGAGCGTTTGAAGACGGACCACGGGGTTAAAAGGAGGGGGGAGAAAGCACACCACCTCAGAGCCAATGCATCAATCCACTCTGCTCCCTCTGTTCTTTTGTCCTCAGTCCTCTCTTCCCACCTCCTTCATCTCTCGCTTCTGTTCCCTGTCTCTAGCACAGACACAGACACGCACTCATGCACATACGTACACACAGCCTACAGTCCCTGCCCTTTTCCTCGGCTGCATCCTCTGATAATCATGCCCCTTTGGCCATTCTCTCCCCTTCTCTCTTCCCCACTCCCATGTTCAGCCAATGCCCCACTGCCTCCCCTCCATCAGCCCCTCTCCCACTGCTCCAGGAGGTATGATTATGATCATGATGGTTGTGTCCATATGACCAGATTAACCGACATTTCCACCTCGCTGGGTGTCAGACCACATTTGCCCACTCTCCCATCATCACATTTGTGGCATTTCACAATTCCTCCCCATCCCCTTCACAAGCAGAGACTGACAAAGAAATGTATCAACACAAGACTAGATGCATAAAATAACACACACTGCTCCTCACTTTCCTTCAGAACAAGTGCTGTTTTATTAAAAAAAAAAACATGATATTCAGCTTTGGAGAAAAAAAAAGACTGAATAGTGGGTGTAGGTAGAAGGAAGTCTTGATGGAATTAGAATATTGACTTCACTCACCTCTCACACAGGTCAGCAAAACATGACCAGGGTTTGTGAGTGAAAGAACACAAAAAAAAATCCAGAGACATCCTGAGATGAAAGTGAGTCAGCATCTTTTCACTCGTCAGCATGACGACAGCTACTTTCATTTCATGGATCAGAGGATTTGGCAAGGCTCGCAACCTGACAGAGACGAGAGCAATTAACCTTTTGGTCCTGAGCTGATAGCGCTCAGCTAAAATGTCAGTTTGTGTCTGTGGATATACACCCTGCTTCTGATAAACCTCTAGCAGCTAGATGGATGCAGTGTCTATAACCAGTCTAATAGACACTGCTGCTGCTTGGATAGCGCAGACAAAGAAGCTTCAAGGCTACAGAAAAGGGCATTACATTAGAGCACAAAACGGTATAATCATGTCAAAAACAAGCTGCAATTTAGAGCTCATCTGTGTCAAAATGATCTGTTTTACCTCATTTCAGATACTTTACGAGCCCAGATTGTTCAAGTAGCATCTCTGTTGTTTTCATGTCTTCTGTGTGAGTAACAGAATGGTTTACTGTGCCGCACACAGCCTCTCCAATCACATTTTCCTCTTGAAATGTTAATGAGCAAGGGAGGGCAGATTTTGAGGACGGGGAAAGCCTGCAGCTCTCCTCCCTCATGTGCAGTCTCATGTGCATATGGGGAGATGCTGTTATTGGCCAAGAACCAGTCTGCCGTACTGGGCCACAGATTCTGCAGTACGAGTGTGCCAGTAAGTGAGCTTAACTAGAGCGAGGGAATCAAACAATTCATATCTGGGACAACACGTCCATGCTTATTTTATAGGCACCCAATGGATCACAGGGTTTGGCTTCTATTTGGAGCTGCGACTTGAGTCGGAGCGTGAAAGCAAATACAGATGAGCCAGAATCAGCCAGACATCTCATTTTGAGTCCAGTTCCTCTCTTTAAAGCATATGGAGACATTCCTGGAGTGTTTAAGAATGTGCGTGTGTCTGGGTGTGTATCTCAAATATTACAACGTCTGTGCAGCACAGGACCATACAGCTGCTGGTGTGTATGTGTGTATGAGCATGCACAGTTGCACAGAATCGGAGACCATGTTTTTGCATATGCTGCTTACTGTCAGAGTACATGATATGATTTGTGTAACAAGCCACTTGAGGTGGCACCACCTGTGTCCCTGCAGCACCTGAGCATGCTTTTTCCTCAGTGTCTCATTATGCCCTGGTGTGTGTTTCCTCTCTCGGCACAGTCATCAGATGTGTTCAGCCCAGGCACACTCAGCTCCTAACAGCCTCGTAAAACAAAGCTCTCCAAGCAAACAAGCTTACTAATGGTCATTTAGTAGACTTGTTAGCTTTGCATGGTCACAAACTGGACAAGTTTGCGTTGTTATAAAATGTTTTTGTACCATTTGATTTGTGCCTGCTCATTTGTGGAGCAGTTTTCACTCAGTCAGAGGAGGTTAAGCAAAAGTGGATGGTAAATCACTAGACTAGCTAGGACAAGACAGCTTGTTATCGGTCAACGATGAGAATTTGTTCATCAAACTTCATCAAAGTCAAACTTGACATGAAAAATTTGCCTGCATTCACTTTGTGAGCGAATCCACAAATTGCAATGAATCCACTAGAAAGAAGTGAATTTGCGATAAATTTAATGAGCGAAATGCTGGTGTGTCCAGGCTTTTTCTTTGAGAAACGCTGAGAGAAAAGGAGTGTGTGGGTGAGTGGGTGAAAGAGAGACAAAGAGACATGTGCACATGTGCATGCTATGCAGAGACTCCTGTGTTTCTGTCCTCTGTGGGGCCAAAGGCCACAGATCCACACAGCAGGAGTGACTCCCAGACCCCCAGCAGTCTGTCCAATTCGGGTGCTGCACTCCCACCCCTCCTCCTTTCTCTTCATTTTCTGCCAAAGCTGGACTCAGATGCACCACTTCTCTAAATGCTGCATAACAGTCGCAAGGCAGTGTGTGCGCTTTACGATCAAAGTGTGAGACAGCCAGACTTATGGGATGGGATGACAGAGCAGCACTGCAATCTGTTACCCACACAACCATCCAATAAAAAGAAAGAACAGGATGTGATGGATTCTGCGTACACTCCTGAGAGAGGAGGCTGAACGGGAAGGGGCCCCGTAAATGAATTCTGGCTACAGAAGTCAAACGACCTGCCAGCGCCCTGACAGCATCAATTTGTTCTGTTTAGTCACGGACAGGTTTTGGGGGGAAAACATATTGACGGCGCACCGAAGGAAAATTCAATTTCTTTAATGGAACCGGCGTTGCCAAATCTCTCCCTTATTACTCATTTCAAGTGGTCTTCGCCGTCCGACTTTCTGTGTTCAAACTCACTGCCATCAGGTTTTCTCCCACTGCAGGGCCAAAACAAACAGAGGGTCTGTTCTGCGCTGACACCACTAAACATTACACATTAGTTACTCACACTTGGGACTATTTAAACCTGGTCAATTAGTGCCAATGCAGACTGCTTTCAGATCAGTTTTTTTCTGACATAACTACAGCAATACAATCCTCAGGACACGAGAAGAGCAACACCCAGGACACATATGCAGCAGAGACATTTATAGCTGGTGCCTGATCCATCCACCAGTGGCTCTGGTTATTAACAGTGCCACTGTATTTTAAGAACTATTTTGTTTCCAGAATTATTATTTCTACGTCTCTCTTGGTGGCAGGGAGCACGGGGCTGAAGCAGAGACTTAGCAGCATTCCTCTACAGCTGACAGCTAAGCCTCCAGTTAATGACTAATCCTGCCCTTATGCCTTCAGCATGATTGGTTCGAGCTAATTACACTACCTCCCCTCCCTGGGTGCTGAATGGCTGGTTGGACGGGGTGGAGTGGAGGTATAAACAGTGTGGACCTGCACAGTGGAGGCCTTCAATACGCAGTTCAAATGATGAAAATTAATTTGCAACTATGTTGATAATCAATTTGATTGAAGCAGAAAGGCAAATATTTCGTGGGTTCAGCTTCTCAAATGTGAGGATATGCCATTTTTCCTTTCAACTTTACAGTTGGACTGGATCTAAATTACATGAGGTCTTATTTGGTTGCGTAGGGTCCAGTTCTATTACTGCTGGCTCTGTGTCAATATGACTAATGCCCAAGTGGATTTACTGATTACCCAGTGCTTTAATGAAAATTGTTTCGTGTTGTTTTTTTTGTACTGTATCATGACACGGCTGCTTGTGAATTAGTAGAGCATTGTGCTGTGGCCAGTGTTGGTGTTCTCTCTCAATTTGGGTCTGCTTTGGAACCAGGGAGGGACGTTGTGGTTCACAGCAACAAGGCCACGTTTGATTTCTGGAAAGAGTAACAGTCCTAGTGTGTTTCAGATGGAGTCCAAAAGTTTACTTTTTCATTAAGAAGGAAGGAGTGGCACAACACAGCTCTACCACGGAGTCACAGTTAAACTAAAGCTCCCTTGGACAAGTCATTAAAACAGATGTGTTTCCACTTGTTTCGAATAGTGAATGACATTATGGTCTGACATGGAGAGGCACAAGCAGAAAAAATCATCTTGCAGCATTTTCTGGTTACTAATTCAGCGTGAAGGCCTATTAGTTCCCCATATCATTTCTCAAAAGCATCACTGGAATAAGAGCACACTGGAGACAGGTCTCCATACACACAGACTAGTCTCAGTTGTGTCAACTTAATATCCATTTTTGTTTTTAGCTCACAACCTTTTTCTTAGAATACCATTACTTCACGTTGGACACAATACAGCTTCCTGAATACATAACCAGGCGGCACAAACTACATCATAAAAGCATATAATCACTTGGTGACAGCTCATTTGGAACCAGCTCATATTAGACAAACCTCCAGTAGCTCCCTCTCTGTCTTTAGCAGCAGTCTGGAAGGCAGCTGGCTGTGGTTTATATGAGGTTATTAATATTCCCTCAAATCTTCCTGCTAATCTGCTCTGTTTATGTGGAAACAGCTAGAAATATTCAGAGGGTTTCTGAGAGCTGGACAAGGCCAGAAGAGAAAGCAGGGGGAACCCTTATTTCCCTTGGCTCCACCACAGAAACTATCAATCTCCTTTTAAATGGGATGATAGCATCTGGAATACTGATAAAAGTAAAATATTCAAAATATGGGCATTAACAGAACATCAAAACCATCTTTGACAGCACATTCTCACAGCATGGACTGTTCCATACTTGAAGAGAAATTACAACATGAACAAAAAGGATCTGGGTTTGACAGAGTTAGACACTACATTGCTAAAATTAAATGGAAACCGAAAAATTAAATGCATGCATTTAATTAAATTTTTGCATAAGCAGCCCAGTTAACCAGTTAACCAAGTCTCTGTTGTCTTGAAACATCAATAAGTCTTCCATGAGCCTTTGTGGCTTTGTAAAAGGAGGAGAATTAGTACCGTCGACACATTGCTTTTTGAACATGTGCGACACAAACAGCAACACACATTCTCCACGTGCCTAATAAAAACAAGAAAAGCACATAAGCCTCATCATGTAAAGGAAACAATATCACTGATGCTGCGAACAAAGAGCCCTCAGTACTTCCTGTTTCAGTGGATTAGGTTTCAGAAGAAGAAGATTACATAGAGTAGTGAAGTTTCTGTGTTGGTTGGATGGAGACTAAATTAATGATTGCTGTAATCATGTTGCTAATATTCTTACATCTCTGGTATTGTGTGTGCGTGTGTGTGTGTGTGTGTGTTTCATTTATATCCCAGAGGGGACTTTAACCTGACAGCACATAAACCTATGTCCTGTGGGGACAAAATTGAGGTCCCTAGAGGTCCAGACTGCATTCTGAGGGTTAAGACTTGGTTTAAGAGTGAGGATTAGGGGAAGGTATTCATGTAGGGGTAAGGGGCTAGGGAGTTCATTATTACAATATGTCCCCACATTAATACTGACACAATACTCTGTGTGTGCGCGTGCGCGCCTTTATCATCTGCGGCAACTTAAATTCAAATTACACATTTCTGCGAATCCTGAGCAGAAAATAACAGGATGTGTCATGCACTTCCACTGCCAGTATGATTACATGGCATGTTAAACTAATACTAAGCTGGTATTACTTTAAAAAGCTGAATGAATATGAGGATAAAAAGAAAAATAAATCAATGATAAAAATGAAACAAGGGGTGTCAGCTGATGGCAGGAAAGGGCAGGTTCACTTCCATCCTCCATCCACGTGTCAGGATGCAGAAACATTCCCATTGTAGACACATCAGCACATCAGGCTGGGATTGGGACAAAAACAGATCAAGTTACTGTCTTCATAGTACTGTCTTCAATATATCAAGACTCATCTGCAGCAAAGCTGAGATATCAACATGTTAGATAACAAGGGCGCCCCACTAACATTCTTCACTGCTGATAACCATTTCACAGATTATCTGCTGGTACCACGTTGATTACATGTTTTCTTTTCACAGAAAAACACAGACTACACAGTCACATCTGACTCTTTAGCTGGATTATTATGAGGGAATTTCTCCAATATACAGTTTACAGTAGCCTATGTTCTATATGTCTAAATATAAATAAGGTCTGCAGCAGGGATTAAAAAAGATCAGCTTCAATTTGAGGCATCAGATAGTAAAGTCTACATGGTGTGGCTGCTAGGAAAGGATACACTGTACTGGGAAAGTCTTAAGCACCTGTTGTGAACAAGGATTTGGTCCAGTGGCCCCCTATAGATAATCATGCCTGGGCCTAAAAGCTTATGACAGACACCATGGCGAAAGGCATCAAAAATAAAACAAAATCTGATCTGTACAACTAAAAATAATTGCAATGGTGTATTTCTGACAGTTTCGATTTTCCACTGTTTGACACTTTGATGGCACAATCTTTTCTCTCAGCTGAGAGAGAAACCTTTGTGGCAAAATGAAAAACACATGATGACACAAAGCCTAATCTAGACAACTATCCAGGTCACTGGGGCTGATATATAAGATATATGCAAGTCACTCTTTATTTCACTCACAGTTTTGAGGTTTCCAATTTTCACACTGATTTAGAAGAGGAATAATAAATTGACATTTTCATTTTATCAGTACTAATCAGTAACTGGGCTGGGACCTGCTGAGGTCTGACTGATTTACTTTAATTGCCTGGATTAATTTCAGGTGTTGACTCTGGTCTCTGAGTCTGTGCCACGTTTTATAGATGGTAAAACGACCACTGTTCAACTCTACACCTTGTTAATTGGCTTATTGTTATTAGCTTCACCCGTGCTTTCCCTCCTGTGACAAGTGAAAACATCAAATGTGACGTAATGTGAGTAATTTTTCAACTAATTGGCAAACATGATTCTAACTTGTTTAATGTGGGAATTTGCTTCTTTGAATACTTGGGGTTTAGGCCTCGAGGGAATTATAATGGGCCTTTACCACTGTTTTATAAACAAAAGGGCTAACTAATTAATTGAGAAAGTAACTGGCAGATTAATGGAGAACGAACATAATTCTTAGTTGAAGACCTAGTAAAATATCATGAGTATGTAATATAGCCATATCAATTGGAAAACACACGAGAGCCTTGGCACAACAGTATGTTCATACAACCTCGATTCTAAAAAAGTTGGGACACTGGTATGTGCTTATTCTGAATCTGATGGCAGCAACACATTTCCAACAATTTGCAACAGAAGCAACAAAAGACAGGGAAATTTGTGGAATGATGCAACATTCCACAGGTTCATTGGTAACAGGTGGATCATCACTTTGTGAAACACATGATTACATAGGAGGATTTTATTACATTGGCTCAGGGACACTTTGTAAAACCGCTGTCAATAAATACAAAACACAAAATGACTGTATCCTGTTGTTATTTATATTTTACACAGGTGTCCCAAATTTTGTGGAGTTGTACAGCATCTTGTCACAACTGCATGGCTCTCTTACATACTTCAACATGAAGATATGCCATTTGCAGGTGTACTCCATACAAAATAGTTAGCACACATTCTAATTACATAGCAGTCCAGGTAAAGGCCTGCTTAATTGTAGTTTGGGTGAAGTGACCCTTTAAACTAGTCCCTGATTTATTTGAATGCTGCCTGCCTCCGACAGACTGGGGGGTTGATGGGCATGACGGAGCAGGCCCAGGGGGCCTGGTAGCAGTAGGCCTGAGGTCTATTGATGCTGTGCCACATGAAGTGCAGAGACAGCGCGGGACACAGGGGCTCTTGGTACAGAAGAAAACAATGGCCAGTCAGCCTTCAGTCACTACAGCTGAGCAGCTGACAATGACAGGAGGAGAGGCGAGCCAGGAGGGAGAAAGAAATGAAAGGGGGGGGGTTAAAGAGAGGTGTAAAGAGTCACACGGGTTATTTGGCTGTTCCAGGAGGGAGGGAGCGAACTGAAGCATTGTGACATGGAAAGAAAGGCAGAAAAGACTGGAGCCACGGAGAATAAAGAAGGCACAGTAGGTAGACCTAACAGCTGTGCTTACTGTGGAGAATGGGGGTGGAGAGAGTAAAGCTAACATGGCTTAACCCTCTCAGTCTTCTACCAGTCTCAACTTTCCTGAAGAGGGCAGGTGTGTCAGAGCTGAGAGGGCCTTTAACCTATTCTATGATGAAGAGAAGCTTTAATCATGAATACAATCACCGCTGAGCACAGACATGAGAGCGCAAATGCAACCTCAAGGCACTGTCACATCTCACAATATCAGCTCTGTTCACTGACAGACTCTATTCTCATCTGCGGGTCATTCGAGTTCAACTGCATTTGCCCTGCAGTTAAGTGAAGGTCAGATCTTCTTTCTACTCTCTCTGAGCCAGTTATGGACTCTTTCGGATGTTGAGAGAGGACACTGAACCATCAACCCCCTCTGTCTTATGTAACACAAAAATCTTCACAATTGACAACAGAGGTTTGCTAGCACTTCTTAGGGCAGTCTTCTACAACACATTCAAAAATGCACTACATACAACAAGCATCAATTAACATGAATTGAAAATCAGCTTAAGCAAAAGTTAAGTGTCCCCACAAGAATCGAAAACAGCAAGCATGCAACTAGGAACAATAACTGTTAAATAAATGTAATTGAGTACCAAATAGAATATTTCCCTGTGAAATAAAGTGGCATTAAATATTCTTATTATATAATACTTAACAGAAGAATGTCAACATTGCACCAAATAAAATTCATGGACAGCACACATTTAGATCAGAATAGGGCTGCAACTAAGTATGTTCTTTAATTGATAAATCTGATGGTCTATTTTACAAATAATAATTTAGCCTTGTCAAAAAAGCTTATCTCAATTTCCCAAAGTGATGTCTGACAAATTGCTTCTTTTGTGGAAGTCCAAAATCCAAATCTTCCTCAATTACTTTCACAAATGACAAAAAAATAAAGCTAGAACCAGGAAGTGTTTGACACCTTGCTTAAGAAATGGAAACAATTAACTAACTATCAAAATGGTTGGTGATTAATTCTCCTTTGTTCAACTAATCAATTTAATCGATTGGTTGCAGCTCTAGATCTGTTTTGTCAATGCAGCTCCGCAGTCAGATCATGACAACCATGAACCAAGACCTACTAACACCTGCTCTACTTTTCCCTCAGCCAAGTAGCCTAAGCCTCAACACCGCCAGTCATATTCACTCTTCCTGCTTCTGTGACAGTGCAGAACGATCGCTACTCACAATGTAGTGTGGGGTCCTCAGGTATGAAAACATGGTCCAAAAAAGAGAGACAAATCCAGCCGGGGCTGCGGGGTCCCGAGCAGGTGTGTGGATGTGGTAGGTGGTGGCTACAGTAACAGCCTCACTGTATCCAGACTGTCGTCACACAGAACTGAGGAGGCCTCAATGGCCGATTAAAGGATCTTAAGAGATCTATTTAGGGCCCTGGTGCTCGCCTTAAATAGGAGCACTCATTAGCTGAATGACCTGAGCTTCTCAGAGACACAGAGAGAGAGAGAGAGAGAGAGAGCGAGAGAGGGTGACAGAAAATACAGAGCAGATGAAGGAAGGGAAAGAGAAAGAGGGATCGCTTGACGGGTGGCCATGCTCAAAGTTCAGCCAACAGGTCATTGAAGGTCAGAGGTCGCGATCTTGGGGTCATAAAGTCTGTGGTTCACACGCTCCTGTTACACAGACAGACGATGCAGGAAAATCACCGCTTTAAACTGTTCTGCATGTAAACGAGAAATAAGCCAAAAACACCTCTGAGCGCCTCAACTCAGCAGTGTCTGAGCAACACCAACACAACACAAAGCCATTTGAAACCCAATTTTACACAGCAAATAACATCCAACAAGCTGCAATCATCAAACTGCCAAAATCCGCTGTGTTTTTTCTCCTTTGTGGAGTGTTGGGAGAAGATTATCGAGATTAGATTTTGGAGTCGTGGTAAGTCTGCCACCAGCTGCGTGTGAAAACAAAGTGATCACAGCTGACTCTGACACCCCTTTCAGTGCTTCCTCCCAGTCTGTCAATGGAAAGGTCAGCCATAATAGATGAGGATGATGACAGATTAGTGCCATTATCTACCTTGTTAATCAAGTGGCAGATTGGTGGGAGGAGTTATCTACCACGGGAACATCACAATTTTATTGCCAGGTGAGAGATAGACCCAGTGAGAGTGTTTGTGCCTGCAGTGTTTAATGTGGGTAAAATCCTTGAGGTGTCTGAAACTGACACAAGACACTGCCACAGAAAGTCAATGTTCTTATTTGACTTCGCATCAATTTCATTTTGGGATTCAACATAGAAAAAGACAAGATATTGTGAAAATGCCCATCACAGGTTCCTGGAGTCCACGTTGGCATATTCAAATTTCTTGCTTGTCCAAAGATATTTTTAAGGATATGTAGAGAAAAGCAACACATCTTCAATTTTTAGAAGAAGGAGCCAGCAAATGCTTTGCTTCATGAATAATTTAAATGATTACTGATAATCAAAACTGTCGACTAAATGTTTGTATGTTACTCATCATTGGGTCACTGGATCATTTCAGCACAAGAGTAGATCTATTTAGGGATGTGAGCAGAAGTAAATAACTGCAATTTCTATGGTGGCACCTTACTTGCTGTACAGTATATGAGTAGTTCACTTGATGATCCCACTGGTTTTCTTGAATGAAGAGTCAAACTATTGTCATAGGAAAGGGCTTGTATCTGTCAGAAATATTAATAATTATATTATTGTATATGTGGGCAGTAAGAAAATGTATGGAAAGATTAAGATCAAGATTAGTTCTGAGAAAGTCAATTAATGATTGATTATTGATCGACCCAGACTGATTTTAGAAATTAGAAGACGTCACCATGGAAACAGATGGACATTATTCACTATTCTGCTACATTTTAAAAACAGGACAATTAATCAATTAACTGAGAAAACTATAGGCAGGTTAATTGATAATGAAAACAAGTTATAGTTGCACTGCCAATCAAGATGCAACGAGAATCATTTTTGAATTACACTGTAACCATTGACTGACACCCAGAGATCCCCACACACCCAGACAGTCCATGTGCAATAGTTGATATATTCCCAATAACGAAAAAAAATGGTGGGCCAAATATTGGCAGAACAGACCGAACAGGCTTAGCCGAGCATGCTGATACATCACTGCACCCCTCCTTCAAATCAATAATGAATCCCTGATTATAGCTTCAGGCTGCTTTCAAGTGCTGGCAAATAATAAAGCTATACAGTACTACAATTATGGATGAGTCACCCTGTAAACTTCTTAACCCCCAAGATATAATTTCTACTGTTAAACTGTACTGTGCCCACATGGGAACATACTTGTAATCATCATCATGGCCCAGATATCATTCAGTACCAACCAATTCAGTACAACACCAAACCTGATAGAAAAACTAAGCATACTTTGTGTTTGAATTCTAACTTGTACCTTATCATGTCTGTGCATTAGTCTCTGCTTCTTTCTTCACAGAATGCCTTATGGTGGAGACAAAGTTGAGTGTGTCTGGATGTGCTCAAACAGATGATGACTCATTACTGGTAAGAATGGAGAGAAACGGACGTAAGAACACCTTGGAGCCGCTGAGCACTCTGATTGCGGCGCATCAGGGTATTAACCCCAGTGAGTCAGGTTAATTGAAAATCAAACACAGCGAGGAGCGCTTTTATCTCACAATGCTTTAGGTACAGCTGCAAAATAAGGAAGAGGGTGGTAAGCCGTGATGCGAGTCAGTGTGTAGCTTACCGTTTGTGCTTCTGTGCGATTGTGTTTGAACCATGCATATGCATTAGTGTGTGTCTGCTCTCATGTAGCTGATTTATAATGCTCCAAATTTAATGATCTCTCTCTCCAGAATGTGACCCAGATAAGCGCCACCCTGCCACCCTGGAGGTTCAAGTGGCATAATTCCACACATCTCTCCCTCTTTCCTCCTGTGCTGTCATACTCCCACTTTAACCCTCTGTGGAGTGCTATAGGGTGCATTTCCAAGGGCATGTGTGTCTGCACTCATGCATATTAGGATGTGACCATAGGCTGAATTGTTAGGGCCATCCATCACTATCACACTGTCCACAACACTAATTAAATATGTGGTGTAACTGAGCGCTGAGGGGCAGCATGTACCACTTCAACAGGCAATAGCCAGCCACAAGGGAAGTGGAGACTTCCTCCCAGACGACACCCTCAAACCATCAGGCTGTGGTAAACACACACACAACCAGCTTGACAAACACAGACACAGGAAGTGGTATGCTCGAGGTGTAAGACAGGCTTCTCAGATCATGGGCCGGAAGACATCAAATTTTTAACAACAATATGAGCATGCTACTGCAGTTAAGTTGAATTCTATTGAAGAAAACAGAAGCAGAATGAAAATCATGCCCATTGCTATGTGTTTTTTGTGATTGTCAAGAAAGTCATCTTTCCTTTCATAGGCAACACAAGATGTGTAGGATACACTAGTTATACTGATCACAAAACTCAAAGAGCAGAAACAATAGATGTCTATTCCAACATGAGGCAGGATTAGGACAGATAATGCCTTGGTCTCTTCCTGACTTCCAAACTCATAAGATCATTGCACTGTTCATACTACTACAAGCTTCAGTCTTGTATTTGGGAATCTGGAAGCTGCTGTAGCTTGTACACTACGTGACTGATCAGTGATAGGGTGTCTCACATTACAAGAACTTTCACCTGCAATCGCCACTAAGTGTGTCTGGTCTCAGAGCTACATTTTGTCATGAAAACGTGCAGGAAGTGGCATTATACCCTGGATTTTTTTTCCCCAAAATGGATGTCTGCAAGAAATGAGCAGCCTAAGTAGTTTGTGCCTGATTTACAATGAAAAACTAGTTGCTGCTGTCATATTCCCCGTGTCCTCGACTCCTCCCCTCGCCCCTCCCATGCCTGTCCTCATTGACTGACCTGCTCCAAACATGACCTGGGGCCTCATTTATAAAACATTGCGTAGGATTCACACTAAAAGTTTGCGTACGCCCAAAAGCTAAAAAGAAGAAGAAATATCCTGATTTATAAAACCGTGCGTCCGCACACGCAATGTTCCCTTTATAAATCACAATCCGCCTAGAAGATTGCTCAGCTGGATCCACCTCACATCCCGCCCTCGACACGCCCACATTTTACCATGAATGGTCAATGCAAAGCACCTCGTGAATGTTTTTGCATGTAAATACACCTGCTGATCCATGGCATCTTACGCTACATCATGGCAGAGAAAACAAGAAAAAGAAGTTTTATAGAGACAGAGATAGAGGTGCTTGTGGCTGAGGTGGAGGACAGAAAAGGTATTTTGTTTGGTGGTCACAGTGGCGTCACTAATAAAAAGAAAAAAACTGAGTGGCAGCACGTCGTCACCGTAGTTCATAGTGTGATTGACACAGAGCGATCTGAGGCAGAAGTTAAGAAAAAAAAAAAGTGATCGGATCTAAAGGTGGAGGCCAAGAGGAGAGTGGCACGGTACCGTCTCAGCGTGTCTGCTGCCGGTGGGGGTGAGGGCACACCCGAGCCCACACCACCGGACAGTAAAATCGCCTCCGTGTGCTACACGAAGTCTCTCTCACTCTCGACAAGTGAAAAATCAGGGCCACAATTCTCTAGTGTGAATTCAGCATTAGAGTCCCAGCAGTGTACAGAGTACTAAGAGATTGATGCTAAAAGAGGAGGATAGCAAGGAAAGAGGAAGGAGGGGATAAGGGTAAAGAGGAAGGATAGAAGTAATGAAGGGAGGATGGAGAGAGTGGATTGCTTTGGGGGCCAGCAGACAGTAACAGCACATCTGGGCTGAGAGAGACTGACAGCGGGGACCTCCCACAGAGCGGACAGCACATCTACAAAGGGGAAATGGAATTACCTGAGCAGAGAGAGAAAACCAAAAGCACAGTGGGTGGTTTGGACAACTCATTCTATCCCTCTGCCTCAGGCACAGCACAGGAAGAGACTTCAAGGAACAACAAAACTGAATATTTACCACAGCAATGATTTCTACTGATTTCTTCTGGAAGTGCTCACAAAAACATAATCTAACACTCAAACATATGGAGTGTTTGTAAATCATTGCTGGCTGAGGTCTGGCAGGACAAATCATGTGCACTTAGTGTTGCTAGAGGGCATGTGAATATAAATTAACGGTCAGAAATACAAAGGCATCAGACAATGGGTCAGGGCTATGTTTGAGGATCAATGTGTCTGTCTACATTCTAATGTGTAAATCTCATTGATTATTCCAGCCACAGCAAATACAAATTAATGGCAAATGACCTCAATACCTTGATGAAGAGAAACTGTTGCCACATTGTACATAATGTTGGTGCTACAAAGTAATCTTCTGTATTGAAGAGACAGTGTACCTGCATGGAAAAATGCATGGAAAAAAGAGAATTCGCTAATTTATGACAGAAAAACTCCAATGGCTAGATAAAGACATTGAAACTAAGCCACACCAGGAAACATGATCCACACTATAGAGATGCACCAAAATCTATCACTATGAATTGATAATAAACAATTCAATGTGCTGTGGTCACATTTCATGGTATGGTTTAAAGACAGAGACACAAATAGCTTTAGGTGTTTGAAGTTTGAAGATGTCTCCTTGGGCTCTGGGAAAATGTGCTCAGCATTATTCAGGATTAATAATAACCTGCACGTGATTTTTTTTTTCATTATCATTTATTGCCTGTTATTTGTTCAATTTATTAATTATTTTAAAAAAGACCATTATAATTCCCCCGAGTACAAGTGACATCTTCAAATTGTTAGTTTTTTCTGATCTTCAGTCCAAATCCCAAAAGATTTCTAGTATCATCAACTTGTTTCTGTCCTATGAAAACCATGTACCAAGAAAAACAACCTTGTTTTCAGTCTTGTGGCAAAGCATTTTTCAGACAATCCAATGAGTTTTAAACTGTTTATATAACAATAAGACACATGCACCTGTATGATTACAAGGTTATGTAATTCACATTCCTGCCAAAGGTAACATGCAATTTCACTGAGCTTCAGGTGGTTGTGGTACCATGCAAAAAAAACAAAACAGTAGTGCTCCAGCAAAGGCAAGGAAGAAAACTGCAAACAAGGATATAAACATTGCACATTTTGTTGTAATTTACACAACTTATATAGAAATGATGACATTTTGTGAAGAAATTAAAAATCACCACAACAGGAGATGCATGGTTTTCATAATGACTGTAATTACAGATCATTTTAATTATCAATGAATATGTCAATTATTTTCATGATTAATCTTTTAGTCAATAAACTGTCCAAAAAACTTGAAAAATGCAATTAATTTTATAATAATAGTTGATTAATTTTCTTTCAATCAACTAACAACTATAACTGAACCAGAAAAGGCCTGGCATCTTGCTGGAAACTAACTAAAGTATTTAATTTTTACCAGTCAACTTATTGGTCAATGAATAGTTTCAGTTCTAAAAATAAGGCCTAAACACTATACTTAATGTATATTAACCAATTTTTCCTGTGGTGACATGTTTCCTGCCAAGCACTCAAGGCTGTGTGTCCCTGCACTGCAAATTATAACCAGAGATCATTTGTTAAAGTCTGTGACCTTACTGGTAATGACATGGTTAATCAGTTCATTGACTGGTAGTTAACTGAGAGAACATAAATTAATAAGCACAACATTTTAGTCATGTATCAGGTAAGAATGCCAAACGTATTGATTACAGCTTCTAAACTGTGAGGATATGCATGTTTTCTTCTGTTATCATAAACTGAATATATTCTATTATTCAGTCAGATTAATTAAGTAGAAATTGCTTTTGAGCTCAGGTGGTCAGGTGATGGGTATTTGTCATTGTAAGTTAATGAATAATAATGGCCTTGTGGTGACAGGGCCAAGAAACATGGAAAAGTGGGCTACTGGGCTACAGAAAATTAAAAGGGCATATTTAAATCTCTAGCCCATGTACCCATCGGACCACATACCATGACTCAGGGTGTCTGAGTGTGTGTGTATGTGTGTGCGTTGGGGGTGGAGATGCAGAGACAGAAAGATCCATTATGTCCTATTCGTATGGGTCATGGGTCGCTCAGCCCACTACCCAGAGACTGCCAAGCCAGCCAGCCCTCCCCTCGGCATCCCCCATCCCTGTCTATACCCATCCAGAGAAAAGTTCCAGTAGCGGACGAGCCACTGTAAAGCCTTTGTTGTGTACACTCCCTGCCAGAAAGAGGGCTGCCTTGTCATCTATACTGCCCAGTCACATGCTTGGGGTCTTTAGAAAAATGAACTGCATCATCAGCTGGCCGCTGGTCTGCATGTCACACTGAAAACATGACCAGATACTGAACTCCAGACAGCCGACTACCTCCTGATTTACACGTCAACATACTCAATCTGGCACCCACCTGTGGCTGTGTGACACCTACTGCAAGAAGCACTTCATTTCAGACATCATAGTGCCCTGCATTCTGGCAAAGAAATAATAATTTATTGGTTTGTGAAATAAAATGCAAAACACTACACCTGTAAGATCAAGTTAAATAATCACTCTGCTCCAAAGTACCATCACAGAACCAATTGTCATATACAGCCACACTTTCCCAGGCTCTAATATCTCCAAGCGGACGGCCTTGCTCCCCTTCGTCCTCTGAGTGACCCATAAAAGGGTCCTGGTTGGGTAATTGATCGTCACAGAGCTGCTTGTGTAGAAAGCAATTCAATTTCCACTGGGCATGTCTTGCCACATTAGCGAGAATGGTGCTATTGTATTGTCAAGCCGGCAATGGCACGTAAAGGCAACTCTGTCCGCCAAATCGTCCACGGTCCATTAACAGAATGTGCACCGGGCAGGGCAAGATCTGGGCCACTCTGTAACCTTGAGTCAGGAGGTGGTCCTTTCCTGCTGAGTGGTGCCAACAGGGATCTGGAGCAATGGTGCCGCTCATTTGGATGGGAGTAGCAGACAGAGTCAGTGGGTTTGTTTTGGATTAAAAAATGGACACTGGATCAGGGCCCAAATGGGCACAGAGATGGTACAGAGGAGCTGGGGTGAGATCTGTTCTCGTTTCCTGCATCCAGTTCATTAACTCTAGATTTTAAGTATGACAATGAAAAAAGAATATGCTGGATAACAGAATTATGGGAGTAGTCGTTTCAGGCATTTAGGGAAACAAAAGTAAAAGTCATATTCAATTTCACTTAAATTATGTTAGGTGTTAAAATTAACCTACAGGAGCCTAATGAATGTGCTTTATAGAGAACCAATAGTCTACAGCTTTAATCAATTCTCTTTGCTGGGTACATTTTGGACGGCAACTACGTCTATGACTGAGGATAAAGTGAAACCAGTATTTATGGTGGGGAGAAATAATTCTGGAAGCAGCAGCTCCACCAGCTTTGCACTTTACTAAATAAATATAATCAATCGCAAAGTACAGCTTTTACCTACAGCTACCCTATCAGATATTTAAGAAGCAAGTTATCTTGTGTGCAGTTAGCATATATGGAAATCAATTCTAACATAGATCTTTCCTGATTATTTCTACTTTGATGAGAAATATATTGGTTCCCCTTTTATTCGCTTTTAATTATTCCTTAATTTAAGGATCTTTGTGTGAAGCAGCTTTATTCTCTTTGTCACCCTCCTCAAACATCATCTCAAACTGAGCATGCTTCACATATCCAACGCAAACCACAACCCAATAGGCACTGGAGTGGCTGCTGTCTCATTTGAATATGTCACCATGGTTGCAAATACCCACTCATTTCGGATCAATAGGGGCTCAAGAGCCTAGGGATTGGCTGGCAGATCAACAACAAACCTCTCTACTGGCCACCCAGAGGGGGTCCTGGCGCGGGCAACACAGCAGCCACATACACCCCAACTTTAAGAAAGACAGATTACTCTCCTTTCAATTACCACCAGGGGCTTTCAACCGAGAGACACGTAAGGAGAATGAATTTGTGAATTAGGCAACAACGAAGACATGGAACTAAGCGGCGAATTCCCTCTCAATCCCCCTAACAGTCTTCGGGAATCACCACTATGGCACACTTGGCACTGGACAGGACTTGTTTTTACCCCCACCACAATTAGGATCAAAAGCAATAGCACAGAGCAAATAAGCACATTGTTCAACAAGATGAGAAATGTTGGAACATGTTGGTGTGGGATGAACCAGAGTTTGGTGGGGGACAGAGAGGGTTTAACCCAGCAATGTACTGTACACAACCCCTTAATCCAGATATGTAAGAAGATTGCATTCTAGTATGTGTTTTTGTGTGTAGAGGCGGGGGCAGTCTCTCCAGGCTTGGGCTGACCTGTAAGGCCCTCTGTCCCACAGATGCTGTTGCATGAAGCTTACCCGGTGAAGCCAACAACACTTTTTAGATGATTGTGGCACTCTGGGCTGATCTGTTTCTGTGGTTTAATCTGTACAAAACAGGCAGCAGTCATTTCCGCACAAAAAAAACACAAGACACAAACTTTAGCGCACCTTAAAAACACATAGGCTTATTCACTAATTCAGCCAAACATTAGACTCTTATACAGAAAAAAGAACAAGGAAATGAAGTGAAAAGATGTAAACAAGTTTTAATGAGGTATGCCTGTCTGAGCAGATGGTGAGCACGACTGAGGTCAAATGAGCTCAGCTATCTGGTGACCCTTTACAGTCGTTCTACCAAAGAACGACTGTGAAACATTAGCAGAATGGATTTCACCTCCATTAGTGGTAAATAATCACTGTTTGGTCCCCCACAGAGATAAAACAAGGAGAAATTTCAGGAGAAGTGAATCAGGCGTAGACAATTATATAATAATCAAGTTATTAATGAATTGTGCTGTATTACAAAGTACAATCTCTTTAAAATCACAGAACTTATTCATGTAGATTGAACTCTAACTCTGTCTTTCTCTAAACAGGTTATGTAAAAGTTGGCCTATCCAAGATTAGGTGTGTTGTGCAGAGACCAGCCAATTTCAAGAATTTTCTCAGTAATGCCCACCCGTGAAATGGACACAATTTAATTCATGTCAAAACATGAGTGTCACCATTGTACTCCATATGATGTGCATTTCTTCTAATTTGGTCTAATTTCTATAGGTGTGCTAACGCTTCAAAAAAAAAGTGGAAAAGGGAATTGAAGCATTACGTCAACAGGAAGAGGTGCATAAGGCTGGAAAACACCATTGGAACTCACACTTCCAAACACGTTTGTTTTGGTTCTATTCAGTTTAGATAATGCTGACCTGACCAAGGCCCATGACAAATGAGAGGGGAAAGGCATGGTTTAAAAGGAATAAGGGAAGGCAGAAATATGAAACAAAAAAGGCTCCTGGAGAACTGTTTCCTAATACTGGAAGGCTTCAGAGCATTACTGTTGCCTTAGGTAGGTACAAGCTAGTCTATACATTTATGACTAAAACTTTGTAACCCCTTCCTGGCAGAATAATCAACAAACTGTCAATCAACTATACAAAGAGGTGATCAAACCAGCCAATGGTGTTGCAGAGCAAACAGAGCATGAAGGGAACACTGAGACATCCGTTACTGCTGGCATATCCATTTCATTAATGGACACTGGGAGTGCCTCTCTGCCAATCAAATACAAGGGCACTGAAAGGCTGCTGGCCTTGGAAGTCTCTTGCGTGAACACTGATCAGCCTCCTAGTGTCTCTGTTGTATTTGTGAACTATTTCTGACCGGCTTTGAGGAAATGTACAGAGACATATACTGTATCCCCAAAAGACAGAGCTTGGTTGGCAGACTCCCCACTGAGCTGAAAGCCCATCTGAATGCAATTATAGGGTGTGTTAATGCTGTGTTAAAATTGGATTTACTGTTTGAAATGACTGTTTGGGTACAGCGCTATAAAGCTGGCAGAAGGCTCCAGACTGATCCACAGTGGTACAGTGTGCCCTCTCTCTGTATCCCCTTTTGTTTTTCACTGTAGTATCTCTGTTCAGTGACAGCTGCTGGTGGAACGTTCTGAGAAACAACACAGAGTTTCTAGAAAGTCAATTCAGCGGTAAAAATCACGAGGCTGTTACAGGTCTGTAGGAGCAGCACATCCTCAACTACTAGCGTACAAATGACCTACAATACCAGAACTGACGATAAAACACATCCGACAGTAAAACAAACTCCACTGATAGAAGATCAATAAGCTGAGCAGCACATCATCAACACAATGCAGAGGTTAAACACACATCACAGCACACATCAGTAAATCCTCTACACTTTTCCAAAACCCTGTACACTCTAAGCAGAGACCAACAGCTGCTAGGTGATGGTGACAGACCAATTCTAATCTCCCTTTCACAGTAAATGACCTCTGGCAAGACAGACGCTAGCGGAACTATTTCAGTGCTGATCAATTCACAGCTCATCCTTTGTCGCTTTGGCAGCCACGCCAAGTAATTAGTGATAGCAATGGCATATGACAGAGACAATACATGCCCCTTGATACTCAAAGACGTCTATGCGCCGATGCTTCCACTGGTCCTCGCACACACCAGCAGCAGCTGTACCTCTCCTGAGGGAAGCAGTGAGAGCAGAGAAATACTGTGATGGCACACAAATATTATTTGTAATCTGTGGTAATGTGCCATATTGTTGCATTACATCATTGAGATACAAGCTGTTAAACAAAAAGTGCGCAACAAGTCAAATAGCAGCCAAAACAAATGAATGGGGGCAAGCATGTGACAAGAAGGTGAGAAAATAGAAAAGAGGCAATTTCATAGACAAACCAGATCAGATTTGCCCCATGATGAACTCAGTTACAGTTTGATTTCTTTCATTAAGGATTCTGATTTCATAAAGAACCAGCTGCACAGGATTCCCTCTGATGTTACACACATCATCCTTAATCACATTACTCATGTTCAGTTGTGTATTTTGGACCCAAAAGATGTGAATCTAAAGACAACAGTTCTTGGACAGACAATGTGAGAAGCATCTCAACAGGAATTTTCACCTTTAAAAGCATGATTTGCTACAACTTTCGAATTTCAGTCAGTCTCCATGCAGGCGAAACACCAGTGTGGGCGAAGACAAGGAGAAGGAAAAAAGCACAAAGCCAAGCACTGTGGGGAGTGACAGCGCTCTACTTTAGCGCTCTGCTGACTCCGGTCCCCCAAGGTGGATCCAGAGGTAATATGAGAAATTGGAAACAGGGCACACCACACAGAAAGCACTGCATAACACAGCTGGGGCCTAAAAACGCTTTTATATCCAGAAAGCGATATCTAAATGGTTTCAACATTATCAAGCTAATAGCCACATATGTCTAACACAGACAGCTTTGTAAGAGATGCTAAGGGAAATAGTTCCCCAGACCGTGATCGCCATCCTCAGCAGGTTGAATAGAAACATAGCTTGACCTGTCCACTCATCCAAAGCAGCAGGCCGCTGGGGGGAAATGACTAGCAGCTGTTTAAAAGGCTCTCGACACAGCCAGCATCAGTTATGTAACTATGCACTGAGAGCCCAGTGCCCTGAGCATCATCACTTGTATGCAACCATGGACCTCTGTGGATAACACAGTGGAGGGCGGTCAAGTTACTTGCTAAATAAATCCCACACAAGAACACCCACACGTGCCCAACACCATATCAAACACATAATAGTGCACACAGCAGTTGGCGCTGTCAGTCTGGGTGTTTAAAGTTGAAATGTCACAGGCAGAATGGGCTTAGACAGAAATCTCACTGGAGCCCTAACATGTCACAAACAGCCAAACAGATCCAGAGAGGTTGCTGGCTGAGAAACAGAGAAGGAAGAAAGAGGTAAATAAATCACTGTGCTATCAAAAGCAGGCCAGCTTACCTTCTCTGGGTACATGCTGTCCCAGTCCACCGAGCTATAGTAGTGAGCCAGGCCCAGAGAGAGGGACAGTGAGCGACAGGGGAGGGACTGAATAAACCGCAGTGAGAAATGGAGTGAGGAGAAGAAGAGGGAAAGAGCAGGAGTGAGCAAATTAAATAGGTGATGTATCCCCGTCATCCACTCTGTGAATAAGTGCCGCGCTGCACGCTCACAGGCTGACAGACAGTGAGGCTTTATGGACACTGGAGCAGAGAGAACTACAACCAACTGGGTAGACGGAGAGAGAGGAAGCCCTGAATCTCTATACTGTCAACTGTGCCCTGTAGTTACACAAACTCTCCTGCAGTTTGGTCTATCTGGACTAGTGCTGGGCGATTACTCGTATTCACATCGTAATTGCGATGTTTAATTTGCTCGATGTGGAAAAAAAACATGACATCGGGCAAAACGATTTTCCCCCTTTACTATGGTAAATACGGTAAAACGCCACTGCGCTGCCTGTGCCTGCTACGTCCGCTTGCTGCGTGCTTGCCTTTACTTCCTGTTTCCTCTTGCTACAACATGTCGGATGCTGGGAGCGAATTTGTCCAAAAAAACACATTTGAAATAAATGTCTTTTTAGTTTTACCAAAAAATTGAAATTAAATCGAAAATCGACTTTTTTGTGAAAAAAATTGGGATTATGATTTTAGTCCACATCGCACAGCTCTAATCTGGACCAGTTGGGAAACAATCAAATTCTTATAGTTTGGATTTATTACCTCACCATGGTAGAGCCAGAAGGAAGTTTGTTTCAAGTGTCTGCATCATGTTAAGTATTTTGTTTGGTAAGGGGGTTATTTTGCTTTGCTATAGATGATCTGTGGTAAGTAGTGTGTCTGTCCTGCATTAGTCATTCTTGGTTAAAAAGGAAGCTGCAATAGTGATTTCTAGGAACAGTTAACAGTTTCACAAAAGCCAAACAAACATGACCTAACCGATCACATCCTTGCTTGTGCCATTTGTTTTTTTCTGTCCCTCTATTTTTAAATTGTGGAAAACATCAATAAGAGGTCTGGAACCAGGTTACAGCATATTGTTGATTGTGGATAGTTTTGTTCGAGGTAGGGCTGCACGATTATGGCCAAAATGATAATCACGATTATTTGTATCAATATTGTAATCACGATTAATAATCACGATTATTCATTATGTTAGGTAAAACGTACCTTTTTATTGCATTTTTAAAAAGTCTTCAAATTGAAACTTAAAATAATCATAGATCAAACAATAAACTAAAATTCACCCAAAGACAAAGGGGAAAAAAATAAATATGCTATTGCAAAATGCAATTATAAAGTGCAAACAAACAGAAAACCGGCCTTATTGCATCCGTTATTTCAACGTGTCTTTGAGAGGTGGATGGATACGGTGTTGCTGCTATGGTTGTCTGGGTTGGCACTGGACACAGACAGGGATTTAGTGGAGTCAGTTCAATATATCTGCGATCAGACCAGGGACGTCCTGGCGAAAACGAACACAAATTACTGCTTGTGTGTCACAGCCCGAAAGCCGGCCGCAATTGCGATTTGGAAACTGGCTACCGGCACTAACGATAACCCCGCCCCCAGCCCCTGACGTAGTCTGTGCTTAGCTCTGGACCAGCGAAGAGTTGGTGTTTTTCGCACCTAGAGCCGGTGCTTACGTGGTGGAAACACTAAGGAAACACTGCTAAGTCAGGCACTGGCTCCGATCTAGCACTAGCACCAGCGCAGTGGAAAAGGGGCAACAGTAGATGTTGCTCCTTTACGAGGCACTAGCGGCTCCTCACTGTCACTGCCTGCTGCTCCCGACATTGCACTCTCTCCCAATTTAATCATTTGAAGCTCCCGCTGCTGTGGGGTTCGCTCGCTTGCTGTTTAGGCAGCGTAATGATGAGGCCCTAACTAATGGGTCGCCCCCTGGTGGTTGGCTGACTATTGGGTTGAAAAAGTGCTTGATTTGACATGCAACAGAGCTCGCTTTTTAAATGTTAAAATCGCCGGCGATCATCTTAATTTAATCGTGGCAGCCAAAATCGTGATCGTGATTAAAATTCGATTAATTGTGCAGCCCTAGTTCGAGGCAAAATGGACACAAAGAAGAAAGCTTTATGAGTGTAATTTCTCATTATATAAATCTGTCTTGTCACAAAAAACTGGACATATATTTTGGACTTCCTGGTTGTCTCCATTTCCTCAGAGGTTAGCACTGCGTGCAATTGGTCAAAGGCGAAAATCTATAAATATCAAAAAGCACCACCTGCATCACTTAAGGGTCCCTGTGGAGTTTCTGACCTTTAGCAGCACCATGGAGCCATTTTTTTAAATTTGTATTGTGCTGCCACATGTGTGTGCACTCCAGTGACGCAATACACAGTCATGCTAACGGTGTCACAGTATTCCACTAAACAACATGTGGCAGTAAGGCACCAAGATATACTGCAATGTGGCAAGAAAGACGTGGAGTAGAACACTGGACGCTATTAAACATGGATGTAAACAATACTCAATTTAAAATACAAACCCAAAAAAATCTGCTTTTTTAACGTTTTATAATGAGGGAAATGCACTCAGCAGGTTTGTTAGACCTCAAGAGTACACACAATGACTTTTGGTGAGTAGCACTCCATGCAAACAAAATTTTTGTTTGTTTACAAAAAGCAGAAGTGTCCCTTTAATCTCCACAAACTGAGCCACTCATCATGACAATTGCATTAAAAAGTAACTGATTTCATTTCAAAAATTTCTGAATAAATGCTGGTGTGAGCAAGTCCATAAACAGATACTGTATATCTGGTAAGATTTTAGTTATGGCACTCATGTCATCCACAAGCAATATGCATTTCATTCGTTTTTTTTCTGATGACAAGAGTAATTAAAGCCGCAAGCGGCGATGATCGGGCCCTCGCGTCCCGCCCTGCCGCTACCGCTGGAGGGGTTCGTTCAAATGCTAGTCTTAGAATCGGCAAAATCGGAATTTAAACGTTAATTTCCGAACTTCCTGTTTGTAATTGACAATGGTCGTAAAAGATTTTTTCGTAGGTCTTACAATGGTTGTTATGCACAAAAATTTTCAGGCTCGTAGGTCAAAGTAGCTGTAGGGGCAGCAGTTTAAAGGCACTAGGGGGCGCTATGGAGCACATATTTTTGTGCAAACAATGAATTCATAAATTTTTCGCCGTGACTGAATTTTGTGGCTAGGCGCGTTCATGTTTATCTCAAGTTGAAGACACGCAATTTGGGGTTAAAGTGGGGCGAGAAAAATAATAGTCATTCGGATTACAATAGGGCCTTCGCCCCTTTATTGGACTCGGGCCCTAATAACTGCAGTTTAGAGTGGGAGTTAAAGGGGAATTAGACAGCAATGACAATGTGCAATTTGACCTGCCTCATTCAACATTAAGTAGCTACTAACAACAATGTCATTGGCATGCAAGCATCATATAATGATCTCGAAAGGGGTTTCCACTGTGTGCGAAGAATAAAATACAGAGGTAAACACTGAATATTTTATTAAATCTTGTTGGCATCACTGGCTGCTTCCATCCAAAATTGCTGGTCTTCTATTCTAAATCTGTGCATTAAAGCTGAACATAAATGGTGAAAAAATGGAATGTAAGTAAACCATTCAATCCGTCTCACCTTTAGCCTACACTTCAGGGACAGAATTAAAAAAGGTGAAATCCTGCACCTTACACAACAGACATGATTCTCCATAACCCCAAGCCCAATCTGTCAACACTAGCTGTTGTGGTTGTCTTGAAGGCTCAGACCTGGGGGGCTTGAGGGTTTAATCCTCTTGTTATATCACAGAGGCATGGATCAGGGTGGATGTGGGGGGAAAAAATGGTGGTCACAGGTTTGAGTGCAGAGCAGGAGCTCTGGGTTTCCCTGTGGTTGTCCTGCCCTTCACTGAGACCACATCTGACAACATCATTCAGTAGTAAGATTGAAGGGAGAGACAGGTGAGCAGAGGGGAATACGAGGCTGACAATAGAAGAGGAAGGACCAGAGACAGGGTGACGAAGAAAAGTTGAAGAGAAACTAAAAGGTCCAGACAGAGGAAAGAGAAGAGAAATAGAAAAAAATGCAGGCAGGCAAATAAGCAGACAGACAGACAGACAGACAGAGAGGGGCAGACTCTCACACAACACAGCAGATGCACTATTTGCTCCAGTTTAATATTAGATTACTGAAAGATCCAGTGCTTCATTTTTGAAGGCAAAGCAGACCTTCATTGACTTAGCTTGCCTGTTGCCTCACTGTATGTGAGTGTGTGTGTGTAGGCACTGAGGCAGGAATGTCAAGTATGCACTGGAAAACAAGCAGGGGCCTCCTTTTCAGCCAGTCCAGGAGTAAGGCTCTCGGCGGCGCTCCAGATTACAAGGCGCAACAGACAGGAGATGGCTACACTTTACAGCACTGCTTGCACTCATATTTGGTGACATTTAAGAGATCATTATGCAATAAGAGCACTCACTTGCTTGTACTTACTTCAAAAGATTGAATCTCATTTGGAAATTGGCTGTAAAGAGTGCTCTGCAGCAAATTTTAGACGCAGCAGGAAAAGAATCCTTTTAGTACAACATGTAATTAGCAGGTTATTGTGGTGTTTGGATGTTTAGATCTTTTTGGTACAGTAAACTAAAGAGCTTCCCAGGACCCTAAAGTGCAGGAGAAAGGTCCTCTAATTAGTCACCACACTGTCCTTTATATGAACAATACACACATTCTGCTTCACATGGGAGAAAACTCATGTCACTGGACAATAATGATCAAATTAAGTGCACCAAAACAGCAGCAGTAAATTGATCAAACCTTTCTAGGAGTGAAACACTTTCAAAGTGCACTTAGGAGTCCCAACCACCCCCACATAGCAGTCTATTTCAATGCACCGCTAAGCCCCCAATACACATTCTCAGCCTTTGCTCTGTTGCACAAGTCAGCAAACATACAACTTAACAGAGCCAAGTGCAAGAGCGCATGTTGAAAGAAACAACAGAGCACGAAGAACAATCTATCTACATTCAGGTCCATCTCAACAGAAGCTTAGACATTCATGACATCCACTTTTAATGCTCTCCTCCATCTTTAATGCTGGCCTTGTAATGTTGCTCTTTCAAGTCATTCATCTCACTGTGGCAGCCATTCGGAGGTTTACGGCTCACAGGCTACATCTAATCTCCAGATTCACCCAAACATGAAAACATATCTGTCTGGCCTCCTGTCCCGGGGTCTCAGCCATCCCACGGGGGCTCCGTCAGGGCCCAGGGCCCTCGCACTTTGTCCGTGTCTTGCTACGCCCACAACCCCCACCCTCCCTCCTCTTCCTCCTCCTCCTCCTCCTTCAGGCACTGCCAGCTAGCAAGAAGACCACACAGCAGGCTGAAGGCAGACAGACTCTGGTCTCGACTCAGCTGCTTCCTTTTGTCTTTAAACCCTTCATCCGTCCAGATACATTTACAAGCCAGTTATGTCATTGTGGCTATAGGCATCCTTAAAAGACATTTCTCTGAAACAAGACATGCCATCCTGGAACATGCTTTATTTTAGGGGAGTGATTGATCCAGCTTGTAATCTCAGGGAATTACTGGTTTTATTACTAACATGAAAAGCTTCATGTTACAGACTACAAGTTCTTAACAGCTAAATGTGTTGGAATTGTGAAAGAAACAGGGAGCCCATCAGTGGTTGATAACTTGTTCCAAGTGTGACTGTATGAAACAGTATAAAGGCGGTGGTGTGGGGGCCTATCAAGGTCTCTCTAATCAGACAGCGAGTGAGCGCAGGGCAGCCCGCTGGCTCCATGGTGCAAAGCCACAGACACAAACACATCCAGGGCCACCACGTCTTCCCCTCCGTGACACATCTCAGAGAAAGAAAACAACAATCTGGTCTCTCACACAATCCCACAGAGCAGCCTTCATCCGCTCATTAAGTCACTGTGCTTTGGAAAGGAAAGGAGTTTCCCATCAAAAAGGACCAGTCGCATTTTAGAGAAGATGAGTAAAAGCGCTTCAAAATAATCCAACTCAAAATAACTTTCTTGAGACTGTGGGTCATGTTTTTCAGTTGAATTTTGAAATAGGCAAAACGGCAGTGTGTTAAAAACTCAATAGCCGTAATGAAACCCAATATGTTTACGTGAAAAACAGGCTTCTAAATCATATGGTTTGCCACATTCTTTTAAGAAAATAAACACTCTATCCCACTGCCAGGTTCTTGAGAAGTGAGGAGAAGAGGTTTATTTTGCCAATCCCTTAAGAGCATAGGAGCTGCGCTTTTAGATGAGAGGGGAAGGAGGGGGGGGGGGCGCGCTTGGTAACTAAACAGGATTTTGGAGGATGGCTGTGTCACCAAAACCCCAACCAAGGTGGTGAGGAGGCAGGGAGTGGACTATTGGGCTCTGCTGTTGCCAGAGACCCAGAGATAAGCAAATTACATACGAAAAGCGTGGAGAGACACCGAGGTGTTAATTGTCACCCGGAGATCAAATCTAATCAATTAGGGGCAGCCAGCTGGCACTCAAGCAGAGGCATGACGGCAACAAATCCTTCTAACACAGCCATCCGTCTAGCCATCCGTCCATTTATGCAATAGCTCCTTCTCTCCTTTACAGAGTGGATGTGTAAGGGAGAGAAGGACCTCTGTTTGTGGAGAGGCGGCTGAAGGTGAAATGTTTTGGTGATGAATAGCAAGAAAATGGCAAGTAAGGAGTGGAGCAACATGGAACAGCATCTTTACTTTTTCCTTTTTTACAGGCCTAAGTTTACACCTCAAGTCTGGTTTACTTGCCACAAGAAATACTGCTCATCCCCTTAAAAACAGTTGTATAATGTATCTGTATAATGTATAAGGTAAGGTACATTGATGGAAGCAATCATGTTTTAGTGCCTTTACTGAAATCTAACACGATCATCATCTGTGATGTGGACAGATTTCCATACAGAGAAATAAGTTCATCCTAATTATAGCTCAGTAATAAAATCCAAAGACACTGTGGAGCTCCTCGCCTGCATTGTTCCTACGCTGTGTTGATCAAACTTGGCAACATTAGAGGAAGCGAGGTCGGGAGCTGGTCTGGCTGAGAAGGACTTCAGTCGACTTCCCATTCAACACTTGTCAAGAGTTGAGAGCATTAAGCGCCAAGCTGAATTGAGGGTGCAGCTGTGCATCATGCAACTCTTTTCTATCACCGTTTCTTCCCATTTCTCTTCCAATTAGGTTTCCATTTCCACTTGGCTTTAATGTAATGTTTTTGTAAAAATCAAGTTTCAAGTTAAAAGTCAAGTTTCACTTGACTCAACTATTGCCATCAACTTCAAAAATGTGGTCTCGCTCTGGTGAGCACTTTAAAGTCTTCAAATCAATTCATACAACACAACATTGTCACAAAATGATNGTGCGCGTACTCTACACACACAGCCAAAACACTGGCTGTGTTGTAGTTTTTTCCCCACATTGCAAAAAAACACTGTCACAGCAACCACACATGCATACACACATGAAACACATTTCACAGCCAAATCCTCCAAATACACACTACTTCACCATTTGCTGGCTACATATACATACAAACACACGCTCATGACCTAATATTATCTCAGCTGGAATTTTCTGGAAATTTCAAACAGTGACCTAACCAGCATCACGGCGTCACACACACACACAGGCACATATATACAGCATACCCCAGCCACTGCCCAAATACACACACTCACTCTCTGCTTAGGCAGAACTCTTATGGTAGCCGCTAATATGAGTGTAGCCAAATGCTATCACAGTCGTCCCTCAGTCTCTCTCTCTCTCTCTCTCTCTCTCTCTCTCTCTCTCTCTCTCTCTCTCTGGCACAGTTTGTCTGCACCCGAGCAATGACAGGAAGCAGTGGAAGTAGAGGAGTTGAAAGAATTGGGCTTTTTGCAGGGTCACTCACTTGCCTGGCAACAGGCCAAACAGGACAAACTAACACAACATCACAAAAGACACAAAGAGTAAAGGGAGGGGGTTCCACCTGCCCCAGTGACCACAAACAGCGCTGAGCTTCACAGGGAGTTTTGGCTGAATCCTGTCTGCTGCCTGTTTCTTATCCGCCCCTCCAGCACTACTGTAGCCTCACAAAAAAACACTCTAAAGAGCTACCCATGCAAATGTAAATGGCTGATAGTGAAATGTGTGTTTATTTTGGCCCGTGTGATTTGACAAGCATGAAATTAATTCAAAAAGGTTGGTGCAGGCAGGCAGCAACACAGACAACACCCTTTTCTCGCCTTGATAGGGGCTTTAGAGGTATGTCAATTCCATCCCACAGACCATTTAGCTGTCCTTCTTGTGGGGCTCTGAAGTTGTAAAGTGTGTTGGTGTGCCTCCATTCTCACTTTCCTTTCTTTCAAATGGTGCATCACACATGGCATTCACACTCACAGGCTCTTGCTCACACAGTGGTCCCCACGGCGGGGCGACTGGGGGCAACAGACTGATCCTCGACAGATATGACCTAGTTTCTATTCAAGCCTGTCTCTCTTTGTTCACTCCATGGTGGAGGAGGCTGCTGCAGCCTGTGGAACAAAGGACACAAGCAGCAATTGGAGCCTTCAAACAAGCTGACCCTGCCTAGATACAGCCACCCCAAAAATGGCTCACTAAGAGCAATGTTGCTTGGACTCCCGCTGTCTGGAAATCTCCTCCTTTTCCTACTTTGATCTACCTCCGCTGCAGACGAGGGAGGATAAGCCCCAGTTCCTGCAGCCTTCCACTGATTCTACCATTCTCTTGGCTCAGAGGGATGAGACAGATATCATGGAAGTGGGGAGGAGGCCTGAGTTATCAATTTAGGGACTGCAGGGATGGGGGAGGGAAAGAATTTATCTCATGTTTATGTCTAGGGCATCAGGAAGTTTGAATTGCTGCATAGGGCTTATTTTATTAAAGCCTTGGCAGAGATTATCTGCCTCCACATTAGTTTTGGGTGCAATAATACCTTCACACACAGTCCTGTAGTGCAAGGACATCAGCAAGTTTAAAAAAACAAAAGCAACAGCAGCACTACAAAACTACACAACCAAGCCGTTCCTTGTATTAAATGTACCTGAAGACTCTCAATTACAGAACCATCCATTTAACAGTGAGGCTGTGAACAGACCATTTAGTCTTTAATGACCTGACTGCAACAGTCGCCACCTCAAAAAGTGCACATCTGCACAAGCCAGACAAATTATGCTTCAAGGACAATAGTCGAAGATATTAATAAGCACCTAGAACTGTTGCTGCTTTCGTCAAATCTGGCAAATGAGGCACAAAATTGTTTGAGGTGGAGTGTTTTAGGGGCTGATGAATGAATGCAGCTCTGCAAGAGACAGCGAGTGAAGAACATGCAATCACTGAACACCCTATATCACAGAATCTGATGGGAACAAGGGTGGATATCTGCAGCCAGACCAAGAGAACAAAATGAGCACAGGGTGGGAAAAAAACAGGGAGAATGGAAGAAAGGGAACAGAATGGAAGGGACAATTGAGATTACTAAGAAGGAAAAAACAAATGGTGCTTATGAGATTCAGAACTCCAAATTTCCTGTTTGGACAGCAACAGAGACAGAATTAAAGAAGCTACCTTCCACTGCGTGCAGCGCCCCCACGCTCTTTGGAACTGTGACTGATTCATTCTCTTAAACAAACGAAGAATGCACAAAAGCAAAATTCATAAATGCATCAATTGAAGCAGATCCTGCCACTTCAAAAGAGTAAAGTAGCAACTGACCTGCATGTGTTCTGTTGAACTGCTGCTCAGCTCGTCCCCAGATTCAGAGTCGTTGTGGAGCTTGTTCGGCACCTCTCCTGGTAGGTCACTTGGTGGAGAGGTCTTATCACTATCTGGACTTTTGTTGTGGTGGTTCCCAACTTTGAGCGGAGGTGAATCTGCCCGTGTCCTTGGCAAAGTAGAATTGTTGGCATGATGGTGGTTGTTGTTGTTGTGAAGAAGCACCAGTTCAGCTACCACCTTGCAGTGATGGGGACTTCCCACATTCTGATTAGCATCCTTGGGCAGAACTGGCGGCGTGACACGATCAGAGGATGGCGACGGGGTGGAGGAAGGTGACGGGCGCCCAAAGCTGGACATTTCCGGCTGGTGTCTGTTGAGGTTTTCGTTGGATGCCCGACAGATATCCAAAACAGTGGGCTTGGCCCTCAAGGTGGGCTTCTGGGGGGGCATGAGTGCCCGGCGCACCTCCCTGACATACTGCGCCGGCACGTAAAAGGCCTTTGTGCCCTCCTCCTTCCTCACCTGCCACCAATCCTCATTAGTCTTCTTCACCAGCATGTACCACTCTCCCTGGCGGATAGTCACCATCTTGTCTTTGGCCTTGTACTCATAGTCGTACTCCACCTCGATGTAGACCTGGCCCGGGGCGACGGGCAGCCCTTCTCTGTCCGCCATGACTGCTGGATCAAGCACTTGAACTCTGACCTCGGCTGCTCAGCGAACCAGGCCTGGGGGGCTCCTCATGTCTGGCTCAGGAAACTGCTGGGCTGCAGGAGATAAGATAGACAGTTGAATGTCACAAGCTATATTTTTAAGGCAGGAGACCTTTAGAAAGCTCAGATTGACCATACACGCACGAAACCACACAAACATGCTCCTATTTCATTGTACAAATGCCCCAGCCTTCTTACTCACCTGAAGACCACCAACCACAAAGTACTACTGCTGTAACACACTCACATTATGACATGATCTACTTCCAAACAGACATACTCTATCGGTGAGTCGAGTAAAGAACATCGCATGACAAGTCCTCCCTCTGATCATCAAAAACCACAACAGACAGTCAACACTGATTGCTCTGCTAACCGATACCACTGCTAAGGATATCCAGTCTGGTAATCTCATCGCCCTCTGCGGAGCTAAAGGTGATGACAACACGACCCCACAAGCTGATCCTGCATGCGATCCAATGACTACAATGACTCCCCGGAGCCTATATTCCCTCAGAGACGGCATCCAAAAATACAGCGTGTCGTTTCAATGAGCCCTGCTCTGCAGTTTGGCATCATTACACATTAATGCAGCTACAAGACAGTGGGAAACCTTTAAAAAGTTTCGGGTGATCTTATTGATATGTCATACACAGCGCGTGAGTCAGAGGACAGCTGGGCCCTCACCATTTCTGCAGGGATTGTTTTGGGATGAGGCCTGTCATTGATCCGTCTGTTAGAGAGTCTCCGTTTGTTGGCTAATCTAAATAAATACGTGGGTGCTCCCATAGCAGAGGAGCTGCTGCAGAACCATGGCTCCCCTCATATCAAATTCTTCCTCCCTGAAATAGCAGCCGCTGTGGACTGACATCCTGGAAGTGCAGGCGGTAAAAGCAGGTGCTTTTAGTGAGGCGTGCGAACACGTTGCTGAATCTATAAGGGGACCATCCTTATGTAAAGGAATATGTACACACACACTGAAGCTCAGACTGACAGCTATGTGCCCAGAATAGATTTACGGTGGTAAAGAGCCGTCTGGGCCAGAGAGCAGGCCCATGAGAGATGAGCTGCATGTTCGTAATGGGCTTAAATTGTTTCTCTTTTAACTGTTTCAACACCATGAAGCACACACACCTAATGTTACATCACACCACGGCTTTTAGTGTGTGTGTGTGTGTGTGTGTGTGTGTGTGTGCCTGACAGCAGCCCAGTCCGGGCCTGTCCCAATACAAGCTCCAGCCATGATGTCAACACACACATGTTCAAGGTTTTATGAATGACTGTCTCTCAAGGAACAATCACTGTCTGTTGTAATTTGTGCAAGTATTCAAGTGAATGTTGAGCATTAGTCACTAGTCAAAGCCTGATGTAACCCCACCTCCTAGCACCACACAGACACAATCTACAGTTCACACCATCACCAGAGGTGCCAGAGATGTAGTCAGAAGACTGTCACAGCTTCAAGTCACGTACATGATAACAGCACTATCAATGATGCTGCATGACAGCAACCATCCTAACCTCCCCACAGTGACTTCACAGCGCCAATGCACTGAAATAAGTACACACTGAGTTTCTGTTTTAGCTGTATGTATTACATCCTAAGATATAGGATAAACCCTGTAAGTGAGAGTGACAGTGCCAGAGCATGAGAATGTCATGCTGTTAGTTTGTCCAAAGATAACTTTATCTGCTGGATTAAAAGCAACTATCCTCCTCGTACATTAGCATCTGCAGTTGGAGACAGTTATCCAAAAGATTAAGGCTCCCAAATGTACACCCGCATGACAAAATCTGTTTCCTGGGCAGTGTTAAAGAGCCATAAAAAGCAAAATGAGAAAAAAGGAAATTAAATGATCAAATGTGAAGTGGCTTTAATAGTCTATTTATGGGCAAATGAAAACCCTGAGAAACCTCAAAAACCAGACAGGAGCTGGCAGGAGATCAAGCATGACATCGCTCACCTTTGCAGGAGCCTACAAATGAGTCACTATGACAAAAACTTACTGTTACACTGACTCAAATTTACATTTTACAATTTACCCCCCCCCCCCCCGTTTAACTGCTGTGGAGTTCTGGCAGAGGACCCAGAAGAGTAAACTTCACTGCAGCTGAAGCCCTGTCACCGCGTGGTGTCGGAGCAAAGTGAAGTCTCGGAGGAGTGAGCGAGCCAACTTGTTGCTCTGTGGAGACCCAATGGATGTCGCTCATGTTTGGAAACAGGTTGGCACAGCAGTGACTGAACAGCTATTGTCCATCTCTCTATATGGTCCAAAGCCTCACTGTCGTTTTTTCTATTTGGGATTTTGTGGAGCCCAGTACGTCTTACAAAAATAAGCTTTAATCAGGTTTTCCTGTATGTATTCACATTACTTGTTGTTGCTGTTACAGCCATGGTTTCCCCACTAACAAAACTATCAGATGGCTCTAACCAGCGTGAAAACACTCGATCTCTCCCAACATGACACTATGTAGATTTAGCTGCTGTCCTTGCCTCAGGACATGACTGCAGAGCATATCTAGCAGATATTGAATTCTACATAAAACCTCAATCAATAACAGGATTCTGATGACAGATGTGTGCTTCCCTGGGAAAGAAAAATTACTCATGACTATTGCAGTGAAAAAATGTTGCCCACACGCTTCTGTGATGAACTGCAAGAAATCAGTGGCATTTAGTTCAAAACACACTTGTAAATGACATGAAGGAAAAGGCATCCAAAACTAGCCCTCATGCCTGCAGATAATGAAGGCAGGCACCAGCAGAGATCACGACCTGTGCTTTTGTCTGCATACATCTGCAGAGCAGCCAGTGTAGCAGCAAAAACACCCTGAGACTCGGACTGCCTTTGTCCCTGTGCTTATTTCAAAACAGATGTGGCCGAGAAGCGTCCACTCCAACATGTGCTGCTGCTGCTGCATTTCACTCCATCTCTGCGGCTCAGTTTCTGCGTATGTGCATGTGCACGGCATGAAAACAGTGGTCTTTTGTAATGATGCACTGTGGACAAGCTTTGCAAACAAGCAGTGTGGGTCTATGGAACGTGGGGGCTGAGCGGCCGGAGCATGCCTGGGGCGGGTGGCGGTGGTGAGGGTAGGGGGGAGCATAGGTGGGGGGCAGGGTCCCTTCCTAGCCCCTGTGCTCACTGCAGAAATACAACACAAAGGAGTTTAATCCCTGTGCATTCACGACAAAGGGCTCTGAGTCGGCATCACCGAGGACCGCCAGGAGCAGGGGAAGGGCAGGCCGGAGACAGACCCCCCCTCACGCGGGGACAAACAGCCTAACACACCGCGAGGAAGCTCAGCATATCTGCCACTCACACTGATGCTATCACGTGGAATTATTAATGAGAGCTGCTATCACACACGAGCAGAAACAGAGTTAACGTTCAGCGGATATTTGACGACGTTTTGTTGACAGTTCCAGAAGGTTCGTGTTTGGACAAAAGCTGCAGGTTCGCTCGGATCCGCAACAGCGTGCATTGCAACAAAGTGAGTCCCGCACGAGCCAATGGCCGCGCGCTGACCGGGAGGCTGCACACGAACATACTGACCTTCAGTGGGCTCTCGGTGCTCCGCGTCCACCGGCGAGCTGGTCAGGAGCAACTTTTCCTACCTACTGAAGAGTCTGCTGCTCCGAGTCTGAGTCCGCCGCAGACCTCCACTCGCTCCGGCTCTGTTCGCAATCCCCCGCCTCTCCGCGCGATGTCAGGCTGGCGGCAGCAGCGCGCGCGCGACATGCGATCAAACCTTCAAAGTAAAAGCTTGGGTTAATGACCCTGGCATGCATTTGTTATTTGAGGGTTGGGATTAAAGAGGCTGGAAATAATTCATGAAATACAAAAACCGCTGTGTGATGCATTTAAATGTATTTCTGTATTGTATTTGTATATGTGAATATGTATGTGGATGTATTTGGAGGTCACTTTTGTCCCCTATATATTATTAAAACGTGATTATGGGGAAACTTTTGTTATATATACTATAATATCAATATACTATATAATCAAAGATTATAATTTGAGTCTGAGTCCAGATCTTAACTTAAACATTATTGTTAATACTATTATTGTATTCAAGTCATAACTGAGGGACTTGTAAAAGGCTTGACATTAGACTGTAGCGTAAAATAAAACAAATTACAATTTGAAAAAATTGTACAAGAGTACATATATTAAAACTTTTTTTTTAAAGTTTTTTTTCCAAATTTTCAAAGACCTGGAAATGATCACATTCATTTTCCATACTTGGATAAACCAATGACAATAAAAATGCATATCCAAACAAACACAACCATCTGTTACATATATCCTATGCTACGGTTATTTTACACATTGAAATCATCCCAAACTATTAATTCATTCATCCTTAAATTCTCAAATTCACAAGAGTACAAGAATTACAGCCATATCCTGAAATCCTACATACAAACTCGCATGCATAATCATTTCAAAGTTGGCAACTTTGATCATGATTTTAGATATATAGCAGTGGAAATGCTTTGGGGGAAAACCTGGTGTACCCAGTATAATAACTACTGTAGATTGTTCAAAGTAAATGTTCCCACTGTAAAATACAATTTTTCATGCACGCATAGGTTTTATTTTTGTACTTTTATTTTGAAAGCAAACTCGACTCTGATACGTTTCTAGTCGGCGTGTTTCCGTTCAGCTTGACGTGCTTATGGTCAGCAGACGCTGGTCTCACCCCGCCCGTCTGTCACCGCTGATAGACGGCGTCCAGATCCCCGCGGCCTGCCCCTCCACCCCCAGCCTCAACACCTCACTGTCCCAACCCAGGGCCCGCGGACACTCAGGGGTCAGTGATGGAGCTCCAGGTGATCCCCATGTTTAATCTGCTAGTTTCACTTTAGGTTCCTAAAATTGATGCAATTATACAAACACATGATTTTGACGCTCATATTCTGAAATATACAAACATAAATGAAATGTGTATGATGCAAAGATGCTCCCCTCTCTCCTCAGTGTGGCAATCACAGCAGGATCATGAATGATTCAGTGATGGGATGATCCAGGAACACAGCAAGTCTTCAATGGAGAACAGTCAGCCTCAGACTGTGGAGGCACTGAAATCAGTCTCAGGCAATATAACTCCAAGTTCACATTATTTCAGAATAATGTATGAATCTCTGCGCAGTCATTTAATCACATCATTGTGTATTAGCATAGTTGTGTAAAAGCACACCCTGTTGGTGTGAGGAGGGAAGTGACAGACATGAGCTTTGATTTAAGGCACTTCCAGGATTGGTGGAATCTAAAAACAATGACAATGTGCATGTTTTGGGATATGAAAGTAATCAGAATTAAATACCACACAGAGCTCATTATTTAATTATGCTTTTGACAGGATATCATAGGGAATCCATTCGTTTTCATTCAGAATAGCAGTTTTTATTTAGTAGTTAACAATCTTAAAAAAAATCCAGTATCTACTGTAGCAAGTCAAACGTGCATATTTTCTTTAGACCCATAATCTAAACTCTGTGTACTATTTGACTGTCCTTATCCTCTCATCATAGGCAAACAAATGAACCACAGTGAGGTTTGAAATTGAAATGTATTACCTCTAGAATAAAAACATGTCGACAGACAACTCTTGTGGAAACAGACTGCAGTGTTTTTTTATCTGCTCCGAGTGTCTGAAACAAACATGTACAGTACTGTTGTAACCCATTGTAACCTGGACAAACTGTATAAGAACTTACACAATCATTTCAAAGACTTTTTAACATCAAGTCATCAGTGTATAATACTTCCAACAGTATTTTCATTTTATGACAGTGAATAGCATAGAAAGCATCTGAAAAGGACTCTTTTCAGCAAAACATTTCAAAGGGCCTTTAGTTAAAGGGACAAAAACAACTGGTCCATTCAGAAGCTTTTAGTCAAGTAAATCTACCTTTAGAAGATTAAACTTCTGTACTTCTGTACAATAACAAGATGTCACTTCACTTGATCTGTGTAAATGAGGAGAGCTAATAAGGCTACTACAACAGAGCTGACAGACTTACAATCATCAATCATCTACTTTTCTAATGTAAATTCAAGCATTTCCAGCGCAGTGTGAATATATTAGCTACAAAACATAATGAATGTTTCATCAAACAAAGTAAACATAAGCAAAGTCTTGTCTGCAGCTATCCAGCATGAATAGCATTTGTGTCTCACGGTGTCTTTCTTGTGTTGAGCTAAATAAGAGTGCAGCTCTGGTGTCAAATGTATGGGAAGCTGAGGAGTTAATGGCTTTTTGTGAAGGTTTCAAGCACTCGTCGTTAATAAGAGCAGTGGTGGGAAGCCAGTAAGGGCAGGCTGTCGAGCAAGTGTACTGCTCTACAGGTGTACTGAAGTGAGATGTTCAGCTAAATGTTGTCTCTCTCAGCTCTTACTTACCTAGCAAAAAACTGAAGCATAATTTTTAACCACTATAATGTGGTTAAATACACTTTTGAATGAATAGGACAGATTATCACAATCATCTGCACCTAATGATGCATCAGCAGAAGAGTGTCACTAGGAGATCTGTGATCTTCCTTAGCCTCCTGCTCTCCACAGTGACAGAGTAGTGCAGGGGCAGGCAACTTGGCAAATTCCATAAATATTAATAGAGTTACTGTACATTTTTTGTTTATAATAAGAACAGTTAAAAATCAATCCACAATCTGTGCTAAAACCAAGGGAAACAAGGGCCACTATTCTCTTTACTGAACAGCATGACAGAAGTCTTCTAAAGTTCAGGGCTCCATCAAGGTCTGATATGAATTTATGTTGGCACAGTTGTTATCTAATATCTAAGTAAGCTGCTGTAAACAAAGCAACATGTCGCATTATGTGTTATTAAGCAAGGCAGTAATATGCTTTGGCCAGAGGCTTGAAGGACTGCACAATACAGGCCATACTTATATACAGTATATACACATGTTGATGGTAGACGAATGGTGCAGTGATTCCACGTACATGTTCAATATTTTGTAATGAAATCATCTCTGCATCTGGTGCTTTGGCTTCTAGTTTGGGTGGCTGTGCTCCATCCTCAGGAGCTGTAGGAGCAAACAGAGGAGAATAGGAATGAAAGGGAATCTTTGGATTTGGACATCGTACCTGGATATGAAAATGTCAGAATGACAATACAAAAAAATCTCAAAATGTATTCTTTAGCCAAACATAAGTAGGTAATCAATAATAGCAACTCTCCAGAGTCACGGAGCATAGTGGAGACAGTGACAGTGACTTCTCTTACCTGCTATCATCTTCTTTGATCCCGGCGCGCTGGTTGATCTGGATGAAGTTGGACCTATTTAGGGTCATGGGAGAGGCTCCCGGCAGCTGGCCTGGTCTGATGGGCTTAGCTGGGTTGACACATTGGTCACAAACAGAAAGACATCACATGTTATTCAGAGTGTGTATGTGTGTGTGTGCATGGGGAAATAAACTTATTTACATTATTTATTATTGATCTGAGGTGATACCGCTCTCAGATCTGTGTTTTATATTTGGAAATAGAGCCAGTTTGCCTAACTTAGCATCAAGACTGGAAAAAGGAAGAAGCTCACTCATTTGCATATTATATCTCCATTGTTTAATCAGACAACAACAACAAAATCGCAATTGGTGTTTTCAGTGGGGCTTATATGCTGGAGGTATTTCTTGATGAACATTTGTCTTTTAGTCAGAGAGATTTATTGCAACTGACTGTTATGTGCCAAGAAATAGTTACAACAGGTAACCTGCTATTTACATTTTTGCTTGTGCTGGAATTATTCAATGCACAGAAATGAGAGAGGCACTGATGTTCTCAGCGAGAAAGCAAATGAGAATATTTCCCAAAATGCCAAACTATTCCTCAATATAAGATTTGATGCGTATATATACTCTTTGGCTTTTACTTGTTGAAAAACACCTGAAAGACTGAATTTTCTTGGCTTGCATATTGCTAGACTATTATCTTTTTATTATCACATTTTTTAGGATTTTTAGTTCCGTGCAGGATATAGTTCCTTATATGTGTGTGTTCACCTACCTATCTGCGCCGAGGGTCTCCTGCCCATGTTTTTGGGCTTGACAGCATCCTTAATGCGCTCCATCTCCTCCTCGTAGCGTTTTCGGTCGCGAGCTGCGTTCTCTTTGGCTTCTTTCAAAGCGGTCTCCAGGGCTTTGACCCGCTCAGCAGTGGCCCTAAGGCGCTTCTCCATTTTAGGAATCTCACCACGAAGGCTGGCGTTGTCCCGTAGCAACTACAGAAAGGAAGACGGTTAACACAAAAGGTGAGAGGAAAAGGAGAGGACACAGGGAGCATTTAGCTTTTAGATAGAAAATCTGTGTTTGCACATGTTTTTACCTGCTTGTGAACTTTGCTGAGCTGCTCAAGGTTGTTCTCCAGGAAGCAGATCTTCTGTTTCTGAGCAGTGCTGACTTCTGTGTCCTCTGAGTCCATATCAGCATTCTGCTCAAGAACAACACAAAACTTTATCTGTACGCTTATTTTACTCCATGTTTTATCTTTGCATACATTTATCAACATACCTCTGTACAACTTATTTGTGATATGCAGATCTTACAACCTCCCATCTGTAACAAAAATCCCAGACTCCAAAGCTCTCCATGTGTGGCTAAACTAGGTGATAAGTAGCAGATTTTGGATTGATACAACACCATGGCTTTATCTCTGTCTTCCAGGAAAGGCTGCTTTGCCTTTGTTTATCTCACCAAGCCTCATCCTGAGGGCAGGAGATGAGCACCATGCTGAGGCCCTGGGTCCCTAATTTACAGCTGTTACCTTTGAAGAATCAGATGGCCTACTTATTGCAGACACTTTCTGTTGTGCTCCCTGGATTCATTAAAATTTCATCATGGTGCAAATTAAATGGAGTGCAGCCAGTGCATGAGCAAAATATGGATCGGTTTGTCTCATGGTAGGTAAATGCCGTGGTCGGGACACCAAGAACCTATGAGATATTTCACTAGATAAATTAAATCACACACAAAACCAGATCACAGGATGATAATTACAGTGATAGCATAACATGCAACTTACATACTGTCAGGACTTTTACCTTTTTGAGCCTAATGGCCAGGTCTTGAACAAAAAGCCTCCTGAGGCTGTGGAGTCGCTGCAGCTCTCGGGCCTGAGTGAAGGAAAGAAAACCAAGCTCAGAGGAAAAAAAAAAAGAGTTTGTCAAGGTTTTAAAATGTCCTCCTCTGACATTTCTGCCTACACACTCTAATATAAGTGTTGTAAACAGAATTTCATTTGTGGCGCTCACACCTCAGCACAGATAATATTTTTTTGCTCGTCGTTTCAGAGAAAGCAATCATTGAGTTGCCCACCTCCTATGTACTGATATAGACAAACGGATCCAATCACATTTAGGTGTTACTCTAGAGAGACGACTTTAGATCTGCCCATTAACATCACCAATACAACTTATCTACGTTTGCATAGCCTGTGTACCTGATTGTACCTGATAGCCTGATTTGACATTCACAGTCTTTATAATTTATTGTTTTTTTGCAGTTAGTGTTGTGTACAAGAAATGAACATGCGTTAATATTTTATACTAAAAGGAAACGATACAATTTGTACAATTAAACATCACAAAGAGAAAAAAATTCAGTCATTTTGTTTGATCTCCGAAGGTGTTACTGAAGCTGTTTTACCACCACCCACAATTCCTTTGAGTTCTTCCAGCTGTAAGAACCCCTTCCTTTTCTTTGGAGGAAAATGGTTTTAAGTGTCCTTTTAGTTTACATTATTATGTCAGTTTTCCAGAGTACAGTATATACTCAAAAGCTGCTTAGAATTAGCGTGTAGTATGGATTTGGGACACGACTTCAATCCTGAAGTTGAATAACTACTGTAGACCAAAGTCAGTATGTGTGCATGTTACTCATTTGTTCTTAACAAAGAACTGATAAATATCATTAAAACAGTATCCTGATCCTGTTGCAATTGAACCTTTTAAGCTTCACTGCGTCAATTGTAAAGAAGAAAAGGAAAAATTTGATTGAAATTCCAATCACCTACATTGTATTTAAGATTAAATCAAAACTCTTTTTTTTCTAATTTGGTTGAACTTAAATGCACATGCAAGTTACTGACCACAGTCTCCTCCAGTCCCTTCAGGTCCTGTCTGGCCTGCTCACGCCTGTCCTGCAGCACCCTGGAGAGTGTAAAATAGATGTTATTCAACGCGTTTGATATAATGGGAAACAGTCTGTAGTAGACTATACAGAGGGGCCTTACGTGAGCTCCTGCAGCTGGCGGTTCTTCTCCTGGTCGGCAGCCTTGAGCTTCTCGTGCTCCACCCTCAGCCTCTCCTGCTCCAGCATTATCTTCTGGTTCAGACTACACAGACGTCAGTAACAGTATCAGTACTGAACTACTGGTCACAGTTAGAGAGAGCTGTGTGTGGTGATGTTGTGTCTTACTCCTGCAGCTCTGTGATGAGTTTCTCCTTGCTGTCAAGCTCGTCTCTCAGGCTGCTGATCTGTTTCTGATGGATCTCTCTGTGAGACTGGATCTGCTTTTCCACAGCATCCTGAAGATACACAAGAAAACAGCTGAGGTCGCAATTTCTATTTGGACAGCACACTTGTAAGTGACAGCTTAGCAGTACAGTACCTTGACTTCATTGGCCGACTGGATCTCATTCTCTTTCTCCATGGTGTTGACTTTGTCTGAAAGGAAAATGTGATGGTCACAACGAGAAAAAAAGCTATTAGAAAAGGTGTTGTTTTTTTCCAGCTTTATAATTTTTTAATTAAAAAAATTGAACCTCCTTCAAACAATAGAGATTTCCATTCAGATTTCCACTACAGTGAAATAAAGGATATATTTATTTAATGATACATTTTTTTAAATATTGGAGGCATTTCAAAAAGTCATATATTTTGCATTTCAGTCTTTGTAGAACTAGATCAGACTTGCATATCTGAAAGACAACAGTTCAAAAGTTTTTGGCTGTTTGAACCTCTTTGTGATATTCCAAATCAAAAGACTGCAGATGTTGCACTACCCTCACTGATCAGAGTGATGATATCAATCACCAGAACTCTTCAATATTATCATTACTACCAATATCAGAAATACCTGGATTTACCTCATCAATGACTTCATTGAAAACATCCATAAAATGACACAGATATAATACTTCTAACAAATGTACCGACTATATAAAGGAATAACATTAGATGTATCATGACAATTTACAATTAGAAAACTCTGAATTTCAGAAAAATGTGAAATTGTTAGCTATACCCCCTTTATCAATAACAACTTTTTTAAGACTGCTAGAGCATGTTTTTGAAAAATCTTTTGATTGATTGACCTTATTTTACATCATTCTTTTCAGTTCAGTTGAGAACAGATCTGGTTCTGAAACCCACAGTGCACCCTGGGGATTTTTTGGGCCTAACTTAGTTAAATGAAGTAAGAGTTCAGTACAACAAATTTTTCATCAAGATATCACAACTTGAAATTCACTCTAGATGAGATCATGACAGGGTTAATGCTGGATTTGTTCTATGCCGGCACAGTAAGCTGTGCTCACCTTGGGCTTTGATCCTGACTATTTCCTCATTGAGCGAGTCCACATTTTCCTCCAGCTGTCTTTTCTTCTGCTCTACATTCTGGAGGGAGTCTGTCAGGGACTTGATCTTAGCTTCATGCTGGACATCAACAGGAAAAAAAAGGATAGAAAAATAAATGTGTGATTAAAACAAACACAGACTTCATGAGAGTTCTTTTAAACCCAGGGCAAACAGCACTAGACATAAAACAACCCATCATCTTATTAAGCTGCTGTTTGACTGACAACCACATGATCGTCCCTTTTAATGAACTGACACACTGGTTACTGTGGAGACAGTATCCATGATGGCAGAATGGGCAGTGAGCAGCAGTTACCTGGGAGATGCGGAGCTGGCAGGCAGTCAGCTCTGTCTCCATCCCCTCCATCTTCTGGGTGCTCTCAGCCTGAGTGCTCTCCAGCTGTTTGCTGCGCTTCACCATCGTCTTCACCTCTGATTTCATCTTGCTGATGTAAAGACGGGCCACAGTGAACTCTTCATCAATGAGACCACTGCTCTCTTGTTGCTGAAAGTCAGAAAAACATAGTATTTAGGCCTTAGAAGATGTGATTCAGATGTGATTTATTTTTTATTATGTCTTCATAGCTCAGTAAGTAACAGTCTCTTGCATTTTTCTACCAATTACATAGCAAAAACAATTGACTGACCATTACAGCTAAATATACAAAAAGCCCCATCTACAGAAACTAAACCGCATCAACAGAAACCTCAAGGGAAAGGACATCAGAGTAGTGCCAACTAGGGCTGAAACTAACAATAATTTTCGGATTAATCTAGAGATACATTTTTCAATTAATTAATTATTGAAGAAAATAGTGAAAATGCCATAGATGACAACTTGATGAGATCAAACTGTTTGTTTTGCTTGACCAACAGGTGAAAAAGATTTTTAGATTACAATAATATAAAACAGAGTAAAGCAGCAAATCTCATTGAGGAAAGTGGAACCATTTAGCTTTTAGCATTTTTGCTTGATGATGAATCACAGTTTCTAATTGTCTGTTGATGGACGAATTCATTAATCGACTAATTGATGGACTAATTCATTTTTGGACTTTTAGCCTTACTGGCATCAAAGTTTGTGACAACTGACCTCAGAGACATGCAGCACACAGAAATAGCAATACAGAAAATAAGAGACATTGAAGGACTACCATGCAGAGTGTAGCTCCAGCATAGGGTAAGGTTAAAATCCCACTTGTAACTTCAATACTGTGAGGCAATTGCCATTTACAAAGTAGCAGTATTGTGTGTTTCCACAAGAGATACTCGACCTATCCCTTCTGCTGAGGCATGGAGTTTAAAATGGATTGAACATGATTTTAACCCTACCGCTGCGAATACACTAGAAACTAAACCTGTGCAAAATGAAACTGTTGTCAAACTGCTGTTGAATCCAGCACTGCAAACAAGTGCCAGTGTACTCACTTGAACTTGAAATGTCTTCATAGTAACACTACACAGCAGACAGGTTTATTATTGGATAAAAGGAAATACTCAACACATAGGTGCATGATCATATTTCTCCACAAAAGTAGAATGTCAATTGATTGGTAGATGGGCAGAAAGTCAGTGGACAATGATTTTGATATTCACCTGTCTGTTATCAATTAAGCAAAAACGCTGAAGATTTGCTTGATCAAGCTTTCCTAATATGAGGATTTGTTGCTCTCGCTGTTTCATATCTTTGTAAGCTGTATGTTTGTGTAATACAATTAACGTTTTAGAACTGGGAAAAGCATTTTTTACACTTCATAGGCTTAATTACTAAACTAGCTAAATGATTTAAATAAATTGATTAGTCGACTGATAGAAAATCTATGTGCAACTTTGACATCACCTGGTTTAAGCTTCATAATTCTGAGGAACTCTTTCTTGTGCTAATAAAAATGAATATGCATTGGGGTTTTGGACTGTTGGTCAGACAAAACTTCATGAAGACACCTTGGTTGGGCATCTTCCACTATTTCTGACACTTTGTAAATCAAATTAATGTACTAAATAAATGACGAATGAAATAACAGAAATAACTGTTTGTTGCAAGTATCACATGAATGCTTGGTGATAACAAATGGACTGCAAATGAGCAGACTAAAGGGCATAAAAATTGGTATTAGAGAACATAATGCAAAAACAGGAAAGCATGAAAGCAGGAGGAAACATGTAATGGCAGTAGATGCTTCAGCTACTATGGTTGTGATAAGTCACTTAAATCAGTGACAGCGGTGCGATTAAAAACCTTAATGTCGTTGCTTCCTAAAGCGATGCCTATCTCAGCCAGGTCTTTGAGTAATGATGACATCATCTCAGTGACCCTCTTCCTCTGGTGGTTGGTCATCTCCTTCAGCTTCTGGAGTTCAGAGTCAATGGAGGCCAACGAGCTCTGGTGGTGGATGATAACATAAATAAATACACACCTTACAAGGTGATCATGTGCACTCAGCATTATCACTTCCAGTGGATTCAGATCAAAGTACCGATTTCTCATTCAGCTCCTCGCTGAGAGCCTCAAACTCTTTTGCTTTGTCCTCAACTTCCTGAGTCTTCTGGTCATAGTTCACGGCCAGTTCCTCCAGGGCCTGCAGCACCTCCTTCACCTCCTCCTTGGAGGCCTCGTTCTCTGCCAGCAACCGGTTCAGTTCAGTTTGCAGGGTGTCGTAATCACGACGGGAGGAGGATAAGAGCTGAGGACAAGCAGTGAAGATAAGACAGTGACGCTCAATCGAGGAAGAGGGGGAAAAAGGAAGTAAAGTCTAATATTATAACATGAACTAAAAGATACATTTCTGTAGAGCTAAAACCGTTATGTGTTCAATCTGTAAGGCTCCAGTGCTGCTTGCTGAGGGTTAGTTACAGTCTGACCTCTCCTGCAGGGCTACTAATGGTCTGCTATCAGCTGTCAGACTGGGTTTGTGCTAACAGGAATGGCTGGAGGGCTGAGACGCAGTGGAGGGAGTTGGGAAGGGAGGGCAGGGGAGAGGAAGGGGGGAGTCACCTCCTCCTGGTCCAACATCTGTTCATTCAGCTTCTCCACCAGCTGAGACTGCTGGTTGATCTCATCATCCTGTAGGAAGGGAAGGATGATGGAGAGGCGAGAGGAAAAGAGAGAGAAATACATCACTCATTTATTTCCACTGCAACCACGAGGAATACTGAACAGGAGCTAATCACGCCATCTGCTGATCAACAGAACTACTACACCTTAGAATGACTGCTTTAGAAGCATCACATTATATGAGTATGAATAGTATGGAAAAACATTTATTTAAGATAACAATATTAGCAACACTCCAATACCCATTTAGAATGATGCATATTATTACATTTCAACATAATTATATTTTCTATATTACCATAACAGTAATTATTTACATTATGGATAAGTCAGTAATACATGTGAGATGATCTGGCTTTAGAACAGAGTTTGATTGTGACATTTTTCACGGACATCCCTCGTATTGTGAAATGAAATTTTAATTTGTATGACTGATTTATTTTTCACAGGCTACAGTTTCATATTCATGGTGCTCACTTCAAATTGTTCCAACACACATATGTTTCACTAAATATAGCTATAGTGCAAACCCTTTATTTGAAGCAGAATTCAACAAGAAGCTGAAAATCTCTGTGCACAGTTACATTCAGGTCAACTTCCTTTAGCGATTGTTCTCCCTGTAGATGAATGTTATTTAGGAGAGACTGAAAAGGAATCCCAGTTTACATTTATTACTCAGTCTATGATAATTAGATACACCTTGTTGTTCGATGATTATTGAAGATTTAATAGTATTTTAGGAAGGCAGACCGCTGTGGCTGGGACAAGAGACAATGTTCTTTGTTGGCAATGTAATGCTTTCCCTCAAAAGAACAGAATTCCTTTATACATTTGTGTTCACTATATGTGTGTGTGTCCACATCTAATCTTACAGACTACTGGACACATCAGCCTAATATATTTATGACTGTAGCTCATGGATCTCCCATGGTTTTGGTGACTGCATTATTAATTTTGACAGAGCTTTTCTATTTTAATAACTAGACTTCCCAGCAATGGTTTAGTAGCCCAGGAAACTCACGGTGCCTGTGTTTTCAATCGTCTCATAGGATGCTACTCAGCCAATCAAACCTCTGCATTTTGATAAGCATTGCGAATTGATTGAGTGAGAGAGATGCACACACACAGGGGAGAGACGAAGGAGAGACAGACAACAGTCTGTGATAGAACTATATGAGTCAGAGAAAAGTAATTTCACATGGTGGGCTCTAAAATTAGGAAAGTAGACAGTGAAAACAGAGCTTTTAATTAAGGCTGGACAGACTCTTAGATGTTCATTCTTCCCACGGGCAGTTCAAAACAAGCATGTCTCACATGTTCTGAGACTGTGGCACTTATTAAACACGGCAATGTGAAGCCCCACACGAGACATACAGTTCTATTAGACTACTGCAATATATATACAGCACTGAATCACCATGTAGGTTACACATTATGATGTTCAGACCCTTGTTTGAGTCATACATCACTTGAAACATCAGTATATATACAGTAGATAAAACCATGTCATGTGCAGTTTAACAACACATTACTACCATAACATATTAATGTTAACATAGTTTTGAGTTATGTATGTGACGTGATGCCTGATGTATTTAAGGCACAAGCCAGAGTTGTTCAGTCGTATTGAATATTTTAGGAGCTCTGTTGTGGTTTAATGCATAATTATGTTTGACACTGATGTATTGTCTAGTTCAGACAATTCCATTCCGACCTAACCAATCAAATCACACTATGGGAATGAATACTGTCAATACACTACTACGATCAAGCTTGGTGTGTGTACGCCATAAACGAAAAGACTAGACTTCCTTAGACATCATAACAGGTCTCAACACTCAGCAAATGTAACCAAGATACTCTCAGTAAACTGTGTATAGTGGATCTGTGCTCACCTTGTCATCCAGCTCTTTGTAGAGCTTGGCCATCTCTGCCTCATACTTCTCTTTCTCTGCATCTGTGAGTTTGACTCCAGGTAGGGTGCCGAGTGCAGGTTTGGGTGGTGTCTTATCATTGTTGAGCACAGTATCCAGGGCCTGGACCTCTGCTTTTGCCTTTTCTTTGTCAAACTGTTCCTCTGCAGGCACACTCTCTCCTGCGGGGGGCACAGGAAAGGCACGTCAGTTCCAGTCTCTGTGGATACCTGTGACGTGACTCCTCCTCTGTTGCTCCCTCAATCAAACCTTTGTTTTAAGGGGAAGACCTGTGACAAGTTGACATTTCTCTTGTTTTTAGATTAGTGCAAGGCAGACATGATCATGCACATTTTTTGGAAAAGAAACCCACCACTATTCTTAATATCATTGTTAATATGAGGACAAAGGATTCTTTCTTTAGTCATGTCCTTTTCAAGCCCAAAACAGGACCAGTGCGTGATTCAGGTCTAACAAAACAAGACAAGGACACTTTGGAACTAAGTTCTTTTTATTTCATCCCAACCATTATAAGCCAAAGGACTGATCATTTTTCATTTACACAAAAATTAGAATGTTGTTGTGCATTCTTTAAAAATACACAGAAAATAAGCTGTGGTAAGGACTGGAGCTGACAAATATAAAGTATATGTAATGAACAAGTAGGCTAAATTATCCGCCAATATTCTCTAAACATATATCAACTCTCAGTGATTACATATCAGAACAAACACCTCTGTATAATGGTAAAACTTGTAACTCATATAACATGATGATATTCTTTTTCCACATATTTCCAGATAAGCATATGGTCCCTTCAATCTCACCTGCCTCTGTTTAAATGACACACACCAAGTCACAATGTAGCATACAAAAATATGAGATGCTTTTGGACAGTGTAGTCCTCACCACTCCTCCAGCGGTTAAGCTCGGTCTCCAGCCATGTGACAGTGTTTTTCAGGGTCTTATTCTTCTCCTTCTCCTTCTCCCACTTGCTCTTCCACTGCTCTGCGGTCAACTCCACATTCAGACACACCGTGTTCTTCACTGTCTTTGCCCTAGTGAGACAGCAAGGTGAGAAAATGGCAGCAATGTGTCTCGAATATCAACAGTGCAGCCACTGGTTTCACTGCAGAGCCATGTGACCAGCTGCAGTTTCACAGCCTTTGTTTTTCCTCCTTTTATCATTAAGAGATCATTCATTCGGATCATTGAGGGATGTCAGGAAAGACATACCCAACCCCAATCCAGGGAACCAGACGAATGTGCAAGATCATGTTTTATTTCCACTGATGATTTGGCCCCTGATTTAGACAGATTTCCAATCAACCTGGCTTAGGTTGGGTCAATCACAAGTGTTTATCTAATATGAGGCAGATTTGATACAACTGTCCATTAGCCAGTGGAGTATGAGCATGTAGTAGGATTCCATTGTATGAAGCAAACTTTCATTTATTAATTACATTTGCAGTCAAATTGGATCTACAAAACCTAATTTAAAATTTTGTTCCAACTTTCATAAGGCAAGTGCACTAGTTTTCACTTTAATGAATGGCTGTGTTAACTGGCGACTTTCAGCCAAATGTGTCAGTGGTTACTATGGATGGGAGCTAGCATGCTAGTAGTGGTAGTGTGGAGTTGATGACATTATAACAACGCCAATACAAACAAAGCAGCAGATGGCGATCAGCAGGAAGCTAGCTCAGTGTATCTAGTCTACTAAAATAAGACTGGAAGCAGGGCGAAAGTCTAGTCTAGTCTTGGAAAACACAGTGGTTCATCCTCCTCTGTGAGGTGCTGTGATCAATCCCTGTGACTCACACAAGAACATGATCTCTCATTGGCCTCCCTCTTGAAGAGGCCATGCCAATTATGACTGAAATTTCAAGAAAGTGCTATTGTGAAAATGTTTTTATTTTTAGCTTCAAAATTTCACAGAACAACTACAATTCTCATCTCATATCTTTGACTCCATTTTTTTATTATGATTGCCATGAAAATGTAGCAGCTGACATGCATTAAAGACAGCAATTGTACTTTTATACTGTGGATTTTTATTAACTGGCTGTACGAAACCAGAAATAGGCTGTTAGACACAACAAATTCTTGACCAGTTTTGCCAAAAAGCAGTGATGCATTGATGAGTTATACTGGATTGTTACTGGCACAGTTATAGACATGCTGGTTTGTTATGCAGCATATCTGATGGGACATATTTACACTAAAATCAAAGTTTCTTTGTCAGTGTTATCATAAGAGTCTGTTTCCACGAACAGTTACAATTATTCATGGTAGGTAATGGACTCTGTTTTTAGCACCACACTGATCCCTGGCCTCATGCCACCTTACATAAAAATGATTCCCATGATTTCCGTGTAGTGTGGTATACAGGTTTTATCAGTATCTCACTGTGTGTGTGTGTGTGTGTGTCTTTGTGTACCTCTGTCCAAACTGCAGCGTGGACCTGGTCTCAGCATCATTGAAAGAGGAAGGTGAGCAGCAGATGACCATGGTGGTCCGACAGTTCCCTCCCAGGGAGTCCTGCAGGATCCTGGTCATCTTACTGTCCCTGTATGGTACATAGCTCTGACAGAGGACACACATTACAAACCACATGGTACAGATGAAGTTAATTTCAGTTATACTGGCACCATTTCTTCAGTCATAATTTTTAGATTACCCATCATTATCACTCATTTTTTATGTATACAACTTGTATACATAAAACAATGAGTTCTTGTATAATACAAGAACCTCACCTGATCATATGATCAAAGTTATGATAGAAACACTGGACAAATCCCCCTGAAAAACAATTCTCTCAGGAACTGTGACTGTCTCACCGAGCCCTCTGCCAGAGCTGCAATGACAATTCCCAGTGAAGACAAGGACTTGTTGATCATCTTGGCTTCATCCAGCACTGTGCCCTCTGCTCCAGTTTTACCCACCTTTGAAACACAGAAACACAGAAGGCTTCTCATAATGAAACTGGAACTGCATCATTAGAAACACTGGATTATCCTGCACAACTAACATTGCAACTGATCACAGACCGGTCACAGTCCATCAAAAAGCACAGTCGCAAAAATGATGGGGAGGCGTAATGATTACTGAATAACAGCAGGACACAAAAGGAGATTATTAAAAGAAGGTTGACGAAGCATGTTAATGGATCTACTGAGAGCTTAGTGCTATCCTTGGCTTACTGACATCTCAGACTGATGGACAGATTACTGTAATGTCCCCTGCTGAAGCAAGCAGCAGCAGGTTGTCATCAAAGTTTCATTACATAAATCCAGCCAATTCAGACAAGCAAACTGTGCCTTCAGGAGCAACGGGAAATGAGAGTAATGTAGCTGTCTACATCTAAAAAGTCAACTATGAAGGCAACTAAGTTTAAAAGATCAAAGAAGCAATTAGAAAGTCTGGTTCCCACTTTAGCTCTGAACAGAAAAACTACTCAAAAACTACTCATTTGACTGGGTCAGCTCTAAAGTTTAGATGCAAATGGGTTTTGACAAATACAGGAGAAAACGCAGATGCAGAAACTCGGACATTACAGGGGCAAAGAGAGGGAGACAGAGAGAGGTGGAGGACAAGTGCAGGAGGGAAACATACTTTCTCACTCCCAGCCAGATCGACGAGGTAGAGCTTTCCAGTAAGTTTATGTCCAGTTTGGCTGTTTTCCTGCTTGATGTTGATGAGGAAGATGCTGTGACTCCTGGAACTGTGCTCGTTCATGTCTGACATAGAAATGTACACACAAACAACCACATACACATGGAAAACACAATTAGAACTGTGCTAATCATACAGTATTGGTATCCTTTAATAATAATACTAGAATTATTTATAATTAGTGTTAATAATAATATTCAGAATTAGTATGCTATTGGTATAAACACTAATTTCTCAATGTAATAGGTTTGTCAGCTTACCTAATGAAAGTTTTACTTTTGAAATGCAAAAATGCTACATGGGTTATCCTATATAAATTACAAAGAGTAGCAACTCATAAATCATTTTGAGTAATTTATTTTATTATACAGAACTAACACTTATTTTGACACAGTTGACTGATATATAGTGACAAGATGATACACTTTTAATTTTAGAAAATATATTAGATCCAAAAAAGTCATTTGCAAATTGTAATATTAAACCGAATCAAAGATTGTGATTAAACTGAGGTTTGCTACACTTTAAGCACAGTGTCCAGGATTAGAAATACACTAGGACCCATGGCTAATTTCACTTAACTTTTCTTTTTTATTTGGTTATGTGGGCAGGTCAGACACACTGTCTTTGCTGATGGGAGTCTTGCTGCAGTCAGCAGACTCAGTGAGGTTGAACCCATGAGAGGCAGCCACACTGAAGGCACTCAGTGTATGAACTCACTTGTGACAGCCACGCTTCGGTTGTTTTTGCCTTCCTCTATGGTGTCCATGACCTCGTTGGGACTGCACACAAAACGCTCGGTACACCCCTGGGGACACATGCAGTCACAAGGAAATGCTGTGTATTACATGCCCGCCATGCAGGCCAGCTTTACAGAGAGACAATTATTAGCTGAGGAGACCATGCCATACTGGATAAAACTAATGCTTTAAGAGGGAAAGTTATAAGGACAATGTGAAATTATTACTTCAATTTAAAATAGTTGTAACACCCCTCTTCGTTCCTCCACCTACTTATAAATAAATTATATCTGACGCCATTATGAAAGAGAAAAAAAAATCCCATTCCATTAAACAGAACGATTGGTTAAGTCTGTATTGAACACGTTTTGTAGCATATATCATCATCTCATCCTCCAGATCACAGTCGTGCCATTGTTTTGATCATATTCTCTTATGTCATTCATAGTGAATGCATTACTGGCTGGGACAAACTTATGACTGTGTGATTTTGAAAAAAATCAATGCTGAACCTCGAAGAACATTTCTCAATGGGAAAATAAATCCCTTTGTGTCTCACCTTGACATAGGGTACCCTGTTTTTGTCTTCATGCACAGAAAGGTTGGTCTTTGTTACTGTGGAAGGGAAAGAAAGTAAACATCATGTCTGAATTAATCATCTTGTTGCATTAGGGTGAATGATAATGATAAGAAGCCACAAGAAACCCACAGCATACCATCCAACAAGTCCCTGATTTTGTCCAAATAGACTTCAAAATATGAAACCTGCAAAGCAAAAGCTTCCAGTGAGACATTAAGAACATTATGACGTGTACACACTGACATTTAATAGCATCTGAGCACCTGTTGGAGATGTTAACATACTTTGATATGAAATTCCAGGTTCTGATCCATAGAATAAATGTAGTTGAAGATGTCCTGAACAATTCTAGGAATGACTCCCATCATGTTTGGGTCGTGGAGCTTCCCCTTTAGGAGACAATTATATGAAAGTATAATGAAGACAGAAAGGAATTTTAGGCTTTTCAGTCACTATTTTGAGTATTTTTGTGCAGTCAAAAAAGGAACAGCTGACTTCACATTACCTCCATAGTGTGTGTTTTGCCAGAGGACGTCTGCCCGTAGGCAAATATTGTCCCATTGTAGCCCTCCAGAACATCTGTATGCATCAAGACAAAGAAAAAGGGTATTTAGCACTGACTTGTACTTCCAGGGTTTTTACAGTGTCAGCCATTGAGAGTCATTTGTATTCTACTGAACATCTTACCTCTGACAATCTTCTGAGCCACGGCATTGTAGAATTGCTCCTGAGTTGTATTGGACTGGAACACTCTGTCAAAGTAGTACGGCTTACCCTGCAAAGAAGAAGTGGCAGTGATGAGCACCAGTAATATATGTCAACATGAATTTATATTTTGCAACACAGCAACAGACTTACATATCTCCACAGTGCTCCACTGCATGTTTCAACTATTCAACTAGGCAGGTGGGATATTCCATTTTTGTTGACTTGTACACTTACTCTGCATTAGGAATCTAGAGCTCAGTTTGGCAATCCATGTACACAGAATAGTAAAGTGGAAGGCCAAAAAAGGATGTGCCTCAGAATTACCCTCAGAATTAAAGAGGTGAGGAGTCAATAGTATGAAGGTAATGGAGTGTGTTACACAGTATATACCCACAAAGTGAAAGCAGGGATTAGTACCTGGTATTTGAAATATATATATACTGTATACATGTAAATACACTCTGCAATTCCTATGCATAATTCCTATGTGAGGAAACCAGGAGGTATAGTTTTAGTTATAACTTGTGCTTTATCAATGAAAGAATAGCGAACATGAAGTGACCTGCATATTTTGGTTTCTAAAACCAAAAACCATTTACATTTTAACTTATTTGAATTTACTTGCTTGAAACGTACACATTTCTCCTCTTACAAATGAAAAGCTGAATTCATAAGCAATAAAGCACACCCTTCATCAGTATGATACTATGAACAGTTTTCTTACTACAGCCTTGGTCTGGTATGGTCGGTATATTATACTGCTACTTCATGTTGTTCTGCTTTTCAGTATTCACAGTGACTACATAAATGACACCAGTGGCTGATATTCAGCATAGGTTAGCATCACATTACATCAAGTACAGCATATCAGATAAAAACGTATTACATAAAAACTATTTTTACAGAATCACAATTCCCCAATTTTATTCTGAATGTCAGATTCCCTAAAGCTTCCTTAAAAATATGCTAAAAAAGAAATACTAAAAAGACATTTCAGTTCCTCACAATCAAACACTAATTTAGCTTGCCCCTCCATCACATAGTACTTTAAGATTCTCGAACAGTGTTACTGTATTTCAGCTGCCTACTGATGCACTGATGATACCTGTTACTGAATGATATTCAAAACAGAGCAAACACATGAAAACAAAATGAAAATACACAAATACAAATCAATGTGCTCCCAATCCGCATATGATAATCAAATGCAGAACAAGGTATTGTCCGCATTCTCCTTGATGGGGACCAAACAAATAAAAGTATGTAAGTACTGTGGCAATCTTTGATAAAGTGAGGGACAAACAATGACACTGTATTCCTGGTGTAAAGAGTCTGTTTGTGCTAACTTATGACACCAAACTCAAACAAATAAATAGACACCTTTAGACACCTTATTCCTCTACTGCCTTCCAGTTACAATTAAGCAGTTGCATTTAAAAACTGCATTTACTACTGTTTCGCATCGATTCCACCTATTAAAGTGTATAGTTACCAAAGCGACAAACCATGAATGGTTTGCAGCAAAATGAACTCTCTTAAGCGTCACATGGATGCAGAGTCATTTGTGTAGTAACAAAACAGAGCCTGATATAGGAGTGGGTACTTTACAGACATCAAGGACCTGACTTCATCCAGCCTTTTCCTGCAGAATCTGCTTCCTGGCATTGCTACAACCTGTAGTCCCAGTTGATACAACTAGCTAAGCAGCACTGGTCTGCAGGTTAGTGAGATCAGTTATTCAGTCTGTGTTTGTACAGTCCAGTCTCATTAAACTACTCTTTGGCACTAAGTTGAAACAGCAGGAATGTTTTACAGAAGGCCAAGTTATGGAGAACAACTACAAGCACAAGCACAAAACTCCCTTAATCAGTCAAGCTCCATCAGGGTCAGTATCTGACTATGTGCAAAAATATGTAATAATTCATAATTGGTATGTGATGGTAAAGAGTTAATTCTGGTAAAGAGTTAATGCTGCCATGATTAAGTCACATACTAAATAACAGCAGTGACAGCTCATGAATTTCCCATGGATGATATTGTGATTCTTCTGGGACAGATTGTGTTACTTTAACCACACAGTGGAGAAAAAAGCAACATATATCTGAGGTCTTGTCTAATGTTGTGTGAGATATGATTTGCATTGGATGGAGCAGCATTACAGTGCATCCACTTCTCCACATGAAGCAACCGATTATCAGCTGGCCTATGACTGGGGGTCAATACCACTGAACAAAGCATCCCTTCCTTTTTTTTTCAGTCATCATGAGCATCAAAGGTTATAGTTTACTGAGGAGATTGATATTTTTTCCTAATCTGTATGCAGTCATAATGAGCACATGGAAAAGATTAATGCAACATCTACCATATGTCATATCAAAAAGGCTAACCTGGCCTGTACCCATACAGACATGAAATAAATTTCAGGATAGGGGTGGGGAGCTAATGAACAGGGAAGGAAAAAAACATGCAGTATTTTAATCAGATGTTATTCAACCATAAGCCTCCAGAACAACGTCAGCGTCATATATAGTCTACTGAAGTGATGAACAGCATTTCTTTCGAAAGATAATCCCTCATTGAGTGTTTTCATGATGGACTGGAGAGCACATGTTGCCTGTAGGTGTTCACTTGGGTTGAGATCTGGTGACTGTGAAAGTCACTGCACATGATTCACATCATCTTCATCCTCACCAAACCATTCAGGGAGACCCGGTGCAATGTATGGAAGACCCTGCATTTGTTATGTTTCTCTACTCATTTATTAAAGTTAAATTGTCCTTTAGTTGAACTGGTCACTTGTTTATTACTATCTATCTATCTATCTATCTATTTCCATTCATGTAGTCTGTCAGTCACAAGGCTGTACAGCGGCCATTTTGGAATATTTCACATTCATCCTGTCAGACTCACCTCAGAAGGCTCAACTTTCAGACCAAACTTTATTTTTAAAGTTTCAGCTCAAAATCAAGCCTACACTGTTTTTGTCAGCTTCATCTATGCTTATTGTTAGCATAACATGCTAAAATGTTAGCATTCTATGACCAAAGCTAATGAAAAATTCTAACAATTTAAGGTGACTTTATTAATCAACAAGACATCTAATAATAAGGTTCAACACAATTTTGAATCACTTACAGATGTACTGAGGGAACTTTTTCTATGTGTTTGTTGTAACTGTAATTTGTTTTCGTAGTTTGGTGCTTAGTTGTTAGACGTAGTTGTCCTATAGATCAAGTCATGTTAGCAATAGCATGCTAGTATTATTATGACCCTATGCGAAGATTAGCATACTCAGACCAGCATTAACCTCAAAGTCCTGCTGAGACTGAAAAAGTAGATGAGATGAATGAGTTGAGAAATGTCAAAACCACATTCTGGTGATCTTGACAAGCTGTCAGTGAGATGTCTTCTGTCATCAAAGACATCCATAAAGCTTGGTTACGCATGACACCTTTAAGTAAGTCAGAAAGTGTGTTTATGCAAAATTCTAACAATTTAATGTTACTTTGCTAATCAACAAGACATCAAATAATAAGGTTAAAGTTTGGTGAAATGTTCCACAGCAAAACCCCAAGTCTTAAAAGTGTGTTTGTGACGCCAAAAGAGTACAGAACTGACAGAACATCTATTTGCATTATAATTAATACAGTTAAGGAGACCAACATTTTTTTTATTCTTCATCCTCTGACTTTCACTACATGTTAAGTGGAAGGAGTTTAGTTTAACCACACTCACCGCTATCTGCACGCAGTCGTCGCCCTGAAACTTCGGGATGTACTTGTCTCCGCGGGCCACCTCCGCGCTGTTCAGCGGCCTGAAGCGACACACCACCTTGATGCAGGTCTCCGCCGGGTCCGCCATCCTGTAGGTGGATGGATGTAGCTCTCCTCCGTCCTCCTGCTACAGTCAGACAGCTGCAGAAAGTGGAGCAGCAGAGAGTCAGAGGGGAGGCCGCGCCCCTGACACACAGAATTCAGCTGACTGGGATAAAACAGTCCCCGAAAAATTGTCCCAGTAAAATATCGCAGATTAAGATGGCGCACCTGAACCTGACAGTTACAGGAGAACTTCAGCTGTGTGAAGAAACCTTTTCAAAATAAAGTTAAAAATAAAACTTTTAAGATAAGATTCTAACTATAATTTTCTACTAAATTATTATTTGTTTGCTTGTTACAAAAATGCAAGTCTAATCAAATTAAATGAAAGATGAGTTAGAAGATAAAAAGACAGTAATTTGAAAGTCCTTCACTTTGATGCGCAGTCTGAATGAAACTCCAGGGACTAAAGAAGGGTTTACAGCGCCTGTCATATGAATACAAGAGTCACACATTGAGTTTATTGATCACTGTCTTAGTGCTTGTAGTATCAGCAGGGGTCAGAGGTCAAGGGCAGCTACAGATTTAAGACCTGGTTTAATAGAAATAGATTTTAGTTCTGCTTGGATTCTCTTTGTTGCTCTGTCTCATGGAAAAGGTCATGTGTTCCTGGTGCAGAGCTCCATTACACTGTAAATCAGATAGTGAAATATTAATGCTTCTCCATTACATCAGTTTATGTGCACTCTTGTAAAATGGTTAAGTGTACCTGAATCATTGTACCTGTATAATGTACCAGAATTTTATATGACATTTGTGTTACAACATACTGACTAGTGACAGAAACTTGTACATATTGTATTATGGGACCTTACGTTTTGAATATCTTCAATAGTGTCTGTTTACATCTTTTTAAACAGCCAGCCAAAGTTGACAGGTCAATAAAATAGAACACAAATTTAATTACAGAGTGAGTGTGGTGAAGACAGGCCAAGTGTGTTTGTTATGGTCTCTGTGTGTGTGTGTGTGTGTGTGTGTGTGTGTGTGTGTGTGTGTGTGTGTGTTTTTCTGTTTCTCACTCATCACCAAGGAGAGGCCTCTTGTTCTATTATGCTCTCTGTGGCGCCACCGTGTGGGCTGTTAATGACCACACACACATCCCTGCACTGCAACCTGTCTTTTCAATATAAACATTACATCAGACTGCTATGCGCATTAAGGATTAGTGGCATTAAAAAAATTAAAGCACTACTGCATGTTCCAAATTTTCACCCACAAATAAATGCATCCATTACTGCTGTGGCTGGTTAAGGTGGAGCAAGATTTAACCACCTTAAATGTGGTTGGACAGTTGAATTTTTGTTCAGGGGTTTCCATCCAAGGTGTCTGAGCTGAAAAAAATCTGAGATGATTAAAGACCCAAAGCAATAAAGACAAAGATAAAGCATAGCCCAAGAAGGGGACTTCCAAAATCATGGACACTCAAGAAGAAGCCAACTGAAAGAACTGAACAGAGCAAGGAAGCTCTAATTTTTTGAAACCACGGATTAGGACCTGTGGAGAGCAGCTATAGAAAGATAGAGGCCTGTCTGGGGTAAGAATAATCAAAATTAAAGCCTAAATTTAGTAGTAGAGGTCACCTAGCTTAATGGAGGGTGGAGAGTGCACTATACTTCCTTAGTGAAGTTTTTTTCCCCCAAACCTACCCAGCCAGGGCCTCCTCCAGGTTTGGCTGGGTGACCTTGTCTTTCCTAAATTTGGTAGAAGAGGTTAGAGGTCAAATTAGAGCTCTACCCTTTACTGACCCCTAACCCTAACCACAGTAACCCTAGTAAGGAAAATATAATTAATTAAATAATTACTAACCCCAACCACAATTATGGAACGATGTTTTGGGTTACTGTAACCTAAATTAAGTGTACATAAAGCCTAAATATTGAGATTGTAACCTAAATTAAGTGTACGTCAATCTTAAATTTAACCCTAAAAGAAAGAAAATAAATTTATACTTACCTGGAGGAACCTGAAAAAGAAAAAAACACATTAGTAAAAGCAAGCAAAGGCATTTAAAAAGCCTAATCTTAGAGTACAAATAAAGTTACATATGATATTCTTACCTCAGAAGGCCAGTGGGGGGAGCCAGCCTATTACATAAAGGGTCAAGAAAGGACAAATCCGTCATTAGCTCTCTCCTGAATTTGTGGATGGACTCTATACATGTGAGGGGTGCCCAAGATGTGCAAGGGGGTGCCATGAAGACTCCAGTGTGTCAGGAAAGCCTGAAGAAGACACAGTAAAAGTCGAAACGTTGCGCGCTGACACACTGAGGAAGAAAAAGCATGCAAAAACTAAAAGACAAAGTTAAAGACACAAAGAATCAAAGACAAAGACCAAGCAAAGCCCAAGAAGAGGACCTGCAAAGAGCATGGACATTCAAAGAAAGAACTGAAAAGAGCAAGGAAGCTCTAATTTTTTGAAACCACGGATTAGGACCTGTGGAGATCAGCTATAGAAAGATAGGAGATCAGCTATAGAAAGGCCTGTCTGGGGTAAGAATAATAAAAATTAAAGCCTAAATTTAGTAGAGGGAGACAAAGTCACCTAGCTTAATGGAGGGTGGAGAGTGCACTATACTTCATTAGTGAAGTTTTTTCCCCAAACCTAACCCATCAAACTAACAAGGTGTCATTTCAGAGCATGAGAAGCCTAAATAACATGTTTTCATCTAAAACTCAAAAATGCTTCATTCAATTCAAATCAAACCTCCTTGTCCTTCATATTTCTGCCATTCCACATACAAACAAACATCAAACTTCATTGGCAAAAGCTTTGCCAGTGAGAAACACATCAAATTAACAAGGTGTCATTTCAGAGCCTGAGAAGCCTAAATAACATGTTTTCAT
>JBBMOC010000159.1:243239-451218 GCA_037975185.1 Centropyge bicolor | reverse complement strand
CGTGCTCACACTAACTACACTATGAGTGATTTCAAACACACACAAGATTATATTTGTCATACAAAATTCATTCCAGTATATGTTCCCTCTAGTCCACATTTCAGTTATTAAATGATCCAGTCACTTTAATAATTCCTTTGATTCTGAACAAACATAAGTCATAGAATATAACACAACCTACAAATCTAGTTTACCTTCTAATACTTTTAAATTCAAAGATATATGTTCCAACACACCTTTATTGCATATCGTAGCCATAAGCACAGTTAAATCATAACATATTGATTAGAGTAAATGTAGCTTTAATCATAAAATTGGTTGCTTTTCAGAAAAATTACACTACATTTCCCCCCTTTGTGACTCTAGAGTCACAGCAAACTGAAATGCGACCAAAAGAGTCAGCTGTGACCCAGGATCCGTCAGGCCTACTGGTTACACAGTGCTACTATTAACAGGGATCCGAAACAGGCCTGAACAAGGAGAGAATATGTTATGAAAACATCAAGCACAAAATACTTCCAGCAACAAAATACTACAAATACTACAAAATACTGGAATGCTTAGAACACAAGTGAAGGCAGAGTAAATATAATGCAAGTGCCTAGCAAATATATGATGTGAATGCAGAGTAAATATGTGTATGTTTGTGTAACATATATGAAAACAAATGCATGCAAAGTCAGTGTCCAGGATTATTGTTCGTCGTTGTCGTCGTTGTTGTTGTTGGAGGAAACGGGGGAGTATCCTCAGGAACGAGGACGATCAGTAGATGGTGCAGGCTGATCAGGAGATGCCGGATTCTCAGGCGGTGCTGGCTGCTCAGGTGGTGCCATCAGCAGATTACTGACATTCTCTTTGATTGCAATCTGACGGGCCAAATCAGCAGTGAGTTGGTGAAGCAGAGAATCCATGGACTGATCCTTCAGCGCTGCAGGGGGAGCCAGAGTGGTAGGTGCAGATGGAAGAGTAAGGTAATGGGTGCAGGTTGGTTGGGCAGGACCGGAATCCACAGTAGAAGATGCAGAGGGACCGGTGAGACGATGAAAGCCCATCGGTTGAGCAGGACCCGCAGCCGCCATCTGCTCTTGCCAGCCAAGGGATGGAGGAGGATTCACGACCCCATGGTTACCAGGATAAGTGAGAGAGGGAACCTCTAGTCGATACCGGTCAGGCAGCCAAGAAGTTCCCGAGTGACCAGCCATGGCACTTCTTAGTGAAGAGACACAGAGAGATTAATACTTTCCATACTAACGCCTATCTGGATCTCTTAGATATAGCTAACACTTCCAAAGAAAATACTGTGGGTCGTCCCTGTCTTGCTCGTACTGTTTCCTATAAGTTTCTGACTTTGCTCTTATTCCTTCCCTGCCACCTCTCCTACACTGTCTTCTGGATTCTGTCTAGGTGGCAATGAGCCACTACTTTCTGAGTCTCAACTTTCTCTTTCCCTTCTTCTTCTTTCGATTAGTCTCTGTGATCGCCTTTCTTCTTGGGGCTCTGGAGATTGTCTGCCTGCTGGCTGAGGAGTGTAGCTGTCGCTGTCTGATCCCTGCAGGGCGGCGTGGCCATCCCTTTCAGCTGGAGCGTCTGGAGTTCTAGCTCTGCAGCAATGGTTCAGATGAAACCAAACTCTCTTACCCTCTACTTTCAATGCAATTGGGGTAGCTAGGATAACCTTGAAGGGTCCTTCACGCCTTGGTTGGTCCCACTTTCATTCAAAGACCTTCACGTAGACCCGCTCTCCAGGCTCGATGCTCCTCTGTTCCGGCTGGATGTTGGCGTTCTTCTTCTCTGCCACAGCTTTTATCTGTTAAAACACAACTTTATGGATTTGCATTAAATGGTGCAGATAACTTGTTAGTTCTTGTTCACACTGTTCAAATCGTGGACCCATATATGGTCCTCTATAATAGGGGACCGGCATCGGTCTCCCTGTGAGAGCTTCATGTGGTGTTAGATGCGTTTGTCGGTTAGCTTGCATGCACATCATCATTAAAGCCAGTGGTAATGCATCTACCCCATTCTATTATTACTATCTTTGACAATCTTTGCAAGCTTAGCTTTCAATGAGCCATTGGCTCTCTCTACTGCACCCTGTGACTGTGGATGATAAACACACCCGAACTTCTGCTTTATGTCCAACATCTTTAAAGCTATCTTCATCGTCTCAGCTACAAATGAGGTCCCATTGTCAGAGCTAAGAGTATCTGGCAGACCAAATCTTGGAAAAACTTCTCTGCATAAGAACTTAGTTGCTGCCCTGCTGTCTGAACCCTTAGGTGGAACTGCTTCTACCCATCTGCTGAATCTGTCAACTATCACCAAGATGTATCTGAGTCCTCGTATTCGTCGAGTCATGTCTATATAGTCCATTACAAGATGTCGAAAAGGACCTTCTGGAGGTGGAATGTGTGCTAATGGTGCTGTGAATGACTTCCTGATGTTGTGTTGTGCACAAATCTCACATTCACTCAATGTTCTGTAAACTGTAGCTGCTAAAAATGGCGACCACCAGACTGCTTGAAGTCGTCTAAGCACCCCCTTGCGCAATGGTCTTGACCATGCGCACTAAGAATGGCAACCTTAATTAAAGATGATGGGAGGACAAAGTGTCCATGTACACTTCTCCATAAGCCCTGCTGTGTCCCTCTGCTGTGATTTTAATAGCTCCCCTTTTCAGCCATACAGATTTTGCAAAAGTGCTCTCTCTATCCTGCGCCTGTATGAGAGAGACAAGATTTGTTAACGGCTCACAATCTTCAGCTACCAACAATGGTCCTATACAGGTGGATGTGGCTGCACGTTTAGCCGCCTCGTCAGCCAGATTGTTACCTCTGGCAATCAATGTGTCAGTTGACTGGTGAGCAGCACACTTAATGATGGCTAGGGCTGATGGATAATGTATTGCCTCTAATAATTCAGTGATGGCTGGTCCGTGGGTTACTGGTGAGCCATCTGCTCTCAGAAAGCCTCTCTGTTTCCAAATAATGCCATGAATATGACACACGGCATATGCATATTGTGAATCTGTATAGACATTTAAAGTTTTACCTGTCGCTAAGCGGCATGCTGCAGTCAAAGCTTTAAGCTCGGCCAACTGTGCAGAACAGGGCTGAGCAACTTTCATTGCCTGTACTTCTGTAAAGGTGTTGTCAGGATGCAGCTGTATTATTGCATATCCAGCATGGTTACCTGTTGCATCCTTAAAACAGGAACCGTCCACAAATAACGTGAGTTGTGCTGGTATAGGTCGGTTATACAAATCTTCTCGTGGCTTCAGGAACACAGCAGTTGTCTGCAAGCAATCATGTGGTGTCCCGTCTACGGGAGTCACCATCCTTGAGGCAGGGTTAATTGTTGTACATCGCTGAATAGTGAGCTCAGGGGTTGAGAGGATTACCTCATAACCTGTCCTTCGAGCTTGTGTTAGCACAAATCTGGGTGATTGATTAATGCATGCAGCTGATGAGACGTATATAAGATTGTTGGATGTCCCATTGTGATAGTTGAGGCTTTTTGAAAAGCAAAGGCAGCAGCTGCCAGCCCCTGATAACAAGGAGGGAATCCAGTTTCAATGTTGTCCAGTTTAGTACTATAATATGCTAGTGGTTGCTTACCCGAGGGAGTATCCTGTATCAACACAGCACAAGCATATCCTGCTTTTTCTGCAACGTATAAGTGGAATACGTTATTATAGTTAGGATTTCCTAATGCTGGAGCTGTTTGCATATCCTGTTTTAGGAGAGCAAATGCTCCCTCAGCTTCTGGAGTCCACTGCAGCTGAGCTGAGCCATTTGTCTGCCCTGCAGCTCGAACCAGGCCACGCAAAGGAGCTGTCTTGATAGCATAGTCACAGATCCAAGGCCGACTGAACCCAGCCATCCCCCAAAAAGATAACATTTGTCCCACTGTTTGTGGTTTAGGTGCCTTTGACACTGCCTCGATTTGTGAGGGTGCAATAGCACGTTTGCGGCCACACAACTGTCGGCCTAAATATTCTACCTGTGGCTGACAAAACTGCAGTTTTTCTTTACTCACTTTATGCCCCCCTTTTCCAATGCCTTTAAGACGGAGACTGAGTCTTGAGTACATTGTGTCTGTGTGGTGCTGCAGACTAACAAATCATCCATGTACTGTATGACTGTGCTATCTACATCCAGGTGTTGTAAATCATTAGACAGTACTCTATTGAATATGGTTGGACTCTCAACATAACCCTGAGCGAGGCGTGTGTAAGTGTACTGCTGTCCTTGATAAGTGAAAGCAAAGAGATACTGTGAGTCTGTGTGCAGAGGCACACTGAAAAAAGCAGAACATAAATCAATGACTGTGTACCAGCAGGCATCATGAGGGATGTTAGAGAGCAGAGTGTGAGGGTCCGGGACCTTATTTACTTCTGCCTCTACAATGGCATTTATAGCACGTAAGTCATGCACTAAGCGATATTCTTCTGAATTTGGTTTTTTAATTGGAAAGATTGGAGTATTACATGGACTCCTAGTTTGTTTTAGTACGCCTGCTGCTACCAAGCCCTTGATAGTAGGATGTATGCCGGCAATCTGATGAGCTTTTAATGGATATTGCATTTTGTATGGCAGAATAATGCCTTCCTTTACTTTGATTTGAACTGGCTGTGCTGACTTAACTAGCCCTATATCTGTCTTATGCTGTGACCATAGCCTCTGTGGAATTTGACCTAGTAGCTCACTAAGTTCTACAGAGAGTGGCAACTGAGTAGGAGACCTCTGACTTAACAGCACTTGAACTGCAGATCCTTCATCATACGTCCGCAGAGATATTCTCAGATATTGTCCGTCAGAGGAAATACACACTGATGGATGCAGAGTAGGTTTCCATGTTGTTTCTTGCAGCGCTGCTTTCATCATAGGTCTTAGATTGTGTGATTCATAGCCATCAGCTATTATGAGAGTGACATGAGGAGCAGAGCCCGCCACCCGAAACCAATGAAAAAGTTGTGGGGGCAGCACGACCGCCACAGCTGCTCCTTTAGGTCCAACATATAGATCTTGATATATTACAGAGAATATTCTGCCGGCGATCATTTCAATCCAGCATTCTTTGTTCTTTTTCCTTCTTTTGCTTGGTGTTTAATTCGTTCAACTGCAGCTGAGTGAGTTTACTGGCCAGGTGTCGGTTCACTTCTTCCTCTTTGTCTTTTTCCTTTCTTGTATTTTCCACATGATGTATGACATGTTCTGAGAACAGAGGCCACTCCATCTTCATTAGCCCCACCACATTGTCCAGCTGCATCTCCACCTCCTGGGGCATAGCTTTTTTCACCATCACTTTGAAGAGACTCTGAGTAGTCTGATTGGCATTCCACGCACTTCCTGTCTCCTCTCTCCACTTATTCTGAAAAGATCGCAGGAATTTGGTCGGGTCTTCATCCTCTTTTAGTTTTTCTCCCTCCAATTTAGTGGGGTCCATTTTCTCAGGGAACTGCACTCTCAATGCTGCCCACACTTGGTTACGATGACCGTTGAATCCCACACTATCTGCTGTGTTTCCTGTTACCAGCCTGTCCAGCTGTGCTGCATGGAGAATTTCTTCTGTAGTAGATTTGCCAGCTGTGTACATGAGCAGTGCTTTTATGTCACTTAAGGCCAAGGTGACACCTGCTGTGTTTTCCTCCAGGGCTGTGATCCATTTACTAGCCCCATGACTTAAATCTGGTAACCGCCCTGCCAGCCCCACAATGTCACAAAATGACCACGGCACGTACTGTAGGCGGTTGTTTTGACCTTTTATCACTAGTGGCATCTGAGTATCAGGTTTCTTCTTCTTTGGAAATTGTGCTACTGCTCTGCTCCTGAGGTGTAGGGGTTCCTCCTCACTCTCTGACTCATCTGTGTTTTCAGTAATTGAAGATTGTGTGTTACTGTCCTCACACCATTCATCCTTCTCTTCCTCTGGGGTCGCGGACCCCAGCAGCTGTGGCTCATATGGGGACATTACAGGTGGGTGGCGTCTATATCCTCTGCTGAGCTGGGCATTTACCCTGCGTAGCTCCTCCATTTGTTTCTTCAATTTTGCTTCCTCCTTAGCCAATGCCAACACATGTTCCACTTCTCGTTGCAGCAAATCCCTTCCTTGTTCACTTGCTGTTCTGTTAACGCCAGGATGGGATATTTTTTTATTGACTCAGTGTGTTTTCTGCTTGCTTGGGAGAGCTGATGTCCAGCAGGGGGCCGCTGGCTGGCTGCATCTCTCGCTGGTTAAGCCATACATCCCATGCTTCTGCAGTATAACCTTCTTTTGTTATTTTTGCATAATCACTTCTGTCTTTCTCTCTTTGTTTTTTATTCTCACATGTTGGGCTGTGGAAAGGATTCCTGCTGGAAGTCTGGCTCTCTGTTTCTTCATTTTTAGCCATTTCATCCATGGGCTGTGTTTTCCAGTTGATTGTAAATTTCCCCTGCAGCTCTCCCTCTGCTGTCCGCTCACCTTGCAGTAGTGGGTACTGTCCAGCAGGTGCCTTAGAAATTTTGGATGAGTATGGGGGAGGCGGCGTCAGCTCTGCTGGGGCAGTGGGTGTGACTTGCTGCTCTTCCACCTCCTCCTTTTTCTCAGACACAGCAGACATCTGTTTGGCATCCAGTATATGCTGCTTAGCCGTCTCTCTGAACCAGCCGAGCACCTCCCGCTCTCTGGCCCTCTTTCCTTTTCTGCTGTTGCTCGTGTCTTTTGCTTTGTAGTGTTTGATATTTGCCTCCACTTCTCTGCAACATGCTGCATCAAAGGTCCCCCTCTCAGGCCACTGTAATTTACCAGATGTTCTTCTGTGCCACTTTATCATGCAGTTTTTAATTTGTTTAACAAAATCAGGATGCTGTCTTATTACCAACTCTACTGGGGTTAATAACCCTTCCCCTTTAGTCATTTTTGTTTCCATCATTCCTTGTTTGCAGCTTTCCTCTACTTCTGAAATCTCAGGCTCTTTTTCTCTCTTTGTCCGTATCAGCACTAATATTTTATCTGCAGTTATGGCTGTTTTAAATACTGGTGTCTTGGTAGGTTTGTACTTCCAAGTCCTCAGTCCCGTCCCCAGCAGGGGTTTTAGTAATAGGGCCAAATTTGCCTGTTTCCCACTCTACTGTTCTGGGGATGACTCGTATCTCCAGCCGTGGATCCACCGCTCCCCAGTGTTTCCCTGCTACAATTAAATTTTCAGGGATTCCCAAAAATGGACGTAGGGGGAGGGCAGCTGAGCTTGATGGACTGCTACACAGCGCCTCTAATATTGTTGCTAAATTGCGCGGAACCCACAAGCTTTGTATTATCTTTAACCATGGCACGGCAGGAAACTCCTCTTGGGTTTGTTTCAAATTAACAATTTTTGTAATCAGCCACAATTTTAGATTAATTTCTTGTTCAGTCTGCCAATGTTCTATACCTTCTTTGTCAAAATATGTTCGTTCCAGCCAAAAGTGTGTTCTGATGCCACGAGTTTCTACGTCTCCCTTGCTGCTGATATGTTCGGGGAGTAATCTCACTCACCTCACTAATCTCGTCTTCGCTGTCACTATCCCTCCTTTCTTCCTCCATTCACTCCTGCCGCTCCTCTTTCCCTATAACTCTTATTTTACACATTAATATTATTACTATTTATTTTTACAAAAGAGATAAAATAGGTTTTAGTTTGAGCTAAGACGCTTACAAGATAACAGCAGAGGACAAAGGCTATCAAATAACAAAGAAACAGTGAGAAAAAAGAAAGAAAAAAAAGTCTATATAAACAATAATATTATTTTTTTACACTTACGATTTGCTCGAGACTTAAAATTAAGTCAAGATATTTATATACATATGTACAACGCTCAAGTTAACATGTCCGATCGCTAATTCATGAGCTATGTTGCTGCAGACTTTTAATTTATTCCTTTTCTTGATTTAGCTTCTCTGTCGACAGGCTCGGCCTTGATTTAGTGTCTGTGTGCTGTGATGCTGTGTTAAGATAGTTGCGCGCCGCTTTATCTCTCCTGCTCTGATAGTGCGGGCGCTTGTGAGGGAGGAGTATACGCGTCCTTAAGTATGTGCTTATCGGGGTGTGCGAGGGCGCTCACCCTGCTCTCCCTGCTCCTCTAATACTTTCTATGAACCCAAAATACACTCCCTAACTAATTCTAACTTCTTATATTTACACAATTTTCCTATAAATACCTCACATAGACAAACGGCAAATTTACAGCATTTTAAAACTCTACTAAGCGTAGTATTTTACAGCATAATAATATTCGCTCTATCACACCTCAGCTTTTCAATATATCATGCACAGTTTCCACATTCGCTCTTTTCTTTTTCGCTATTTCAACCGCTTCTCACGCTCGCTTCATTCACACTCGTCAAGTCTTATCTTCACACAAACGTCACAAAGTCATTGGTTATCAGTCTTAAGTCATTTTCTAAATACTCCTTAACTCAATTAGGCGGCAAACAGCATTTAAATTTTTTCTTCACTAAACGACACAAACTAATCACAATCTACAGGCTCAAACTGACCTCTACTTCTACACTACCCGGTTCAAACTGACCGCTATCTACAGCTTCAAACAGACCTCTACTCCTACACTACCCGGTTCAAACTGACCGCTATCTACAGGTTCAAACAGACCTCTACTCCTACACTACCCGGTACAACTGACCGTTAATTTAACTCTCACTATCCCTTAACTTTAATCATCTTTATTTACTGTCAGCCAAATTAATGCCCCAGCAAATACAAGCGTTGCAACAAGCCAACACACAATACACACATTTAGTATAATTTGCTCACACTCACTCATTCTTTCTGCACCATGGTTTTTGTTACATGCACAAGGTCAGACACAGACATACAACATATATATGCTCCAAACTGTCTCCCGTGATTAATTACTAATTATTAATTTCAAATTAAGTTAGGTTCAAAAAGGGTAAATCCTAAATTAGTTCTTTACCTGGGCAGACCACACCGGTCACTCAGACACCACTTCTAATTAGCAGAAATTAAAGGCTCTGCTTACCTTTTTTGAATTTTTTGTGGGCCCGTGGGTCTGGTGACGGGTGAAGGCCGCCGCAGGCAGTAGAACTCCGGATCTAGTCCCCTCCTGGCTGGCTCGCCAATTATTTTGTCGTATATCTTATCCTTATCTTGGAAGTGTTAGTCCGTAAATCCACTTTGGTGATAAAAAATAAATCCACAGGAGACAAAAGTTTGGAGCAATGAAGACTTTATGCCGGCATAAAGGGGAGCGCTTGTTCAAAAATGAATACAGGTCACATCCGAAGAGCACTGAGGAAAAACGGCCTGTGCAACAGGTTTTATACCCCTAAATTTCCACGCCTTTGAACAGACCCCTAGATAGTTCATAGGATAAGACACTTCACATTATCATATCACCTTTCAATTCATTGGTTAGTTACCTTACACCATTAATCACCATTTTTTAATATTCATTTTCTTTGTTCTTGCTGGAGTTCTGGTACTTTTCCATTGGGGTTTTTCCCTTTTTCTCTTGTCTTACTGCTAGCATTTTTATTTTCTTACCATTGCTTGTTACATTTTCCAAGATAATAAAGGATTATTTCAATTTGAGTAAATATGCTCGTGCTCACACTAACTACACTATGAGTGATTTCAAACACACACAAGATTATATTTGTCATACAAAATTCATTCCAGTATATGTTCCCTCTAGTCATATACATACTCTACATTTCAGTTATTAAATGATCCAATCGCTTTAATAATTCCTTTGATTCTGAACAAACATAAGTCATAGAATATAACACAACCTACAAATCTAGTTTACCTTCTAATACTTTTAAATTCAAAGATATATGTTCCAACACACCTTCATTGCATATCGTAGCCATAAGCACAGTTAAATCATAACATATTGATTAGAGTAAATGTAGCTTTAATCATAAAATTGGTCGCTTTTCAGAAAAATTACACTACAATTACTAATTACTTATATATACTTATATTTTTATATAAGTTATATTCAGCAGCTTGATAGTATTTTGTTGCAAGTGCACAACGAACCTTAATTTTATTGTCTTTAGCTGACACGAACTCAAAATAATGGCTGTATTGGTGGACATGTTGCATCTCTCTCCTCCCTCCATTGTTGTTTGCGTTTGTGTCGCTGCTTCTGATTACACATGACTTGTCCTCATGCTGAAGACTTGACTTGTCACGTACGTGATGTCACTCCCCGAGACACAAGAAGAAAGCAAAAATATACATTTTTACTAAGGAAAATGGCAAAAATATTAAACTTGTAAAATAGTAAATAATAGACTTGGATCGAAGTAACTTTAATCTGATTACTGGTTTGGATCCGGTTTCCACGGAAAAGAAAACACTGGGAAAAATAAAATACTTTTTGACATCTAAAATGAATTTATTTATGAACGCATTTATTAAATAGAAAGAAAAAATATTTTAAAAAACAACAACAACTTCCCTTTCATGCGTCGGGGTTCACCCCAGCCGTACACTTATTAGTGCTTTGACTACCCTTTTGAAGATGGACTATCATCTTATCTATAATGAAGATAACACTGTATATATTGCTTTTTCTTACCTTTACACTTTGTATAAACAACTAAAGTGTGTTGCTTATGAAATCCACGAAGTGCTACAGAGAAAATAAATTTTATTTATGTAATGAACACATTTTGAACATTTTGAATTCTTGAAAAAATAATACAATGTCTGAATGTCTCTTTCAAATACATTAAAAAGCTGAACTTAAATTATCCATGTAGCAAACAAAAGCAAAAAAAATGCCGTGAGCCGTCATCCTTATATCGCCTTTGGGCTTTCAGAGCATGTAGCGGAGCCTTGACCTGAATTTAAACAATAAATTGGGGAAATAAGCACTGTGTCACTAAACAATGAAAAATAAATATTTGCAAAACATCTGCATAAATATTTATTTTACCTGGTTAATGGGACTTCTGCTCCTGAACCTCTGCGCACAGCGTCTGCAAATCGGGGCTGTACGAAGTCACTCTCATCTTTACGCAGGACTGTAAACTGTCATCTGTGAGGCGTGAGCGGTGTTTGTTTTTAATGTAGTTCATGGTGGAGAATAGCTGCTCACATACATATGTGGCGGGTATACCGGCTTTCGCGAGTATGACGTTTATTTTGAGCGACGAAAAACAATAAAATATATTTATTCTAATATGTCAAGATCACAATAATCTTCCAATTTAGAACTAAAATATTAAAGAACTAACACAAATAAAATACACTTCAATTAAATACTTAGTTTTTTTTTTTTGCGTAATTTATTTTCCCAAGCCACTCAGAGCCGCAGTATAAGGATGAAAGACTCCGGAGCCACGGGTTGCCGACCCCTGGATTAGAGTAACGCGTTACCGGCATCACTGGTTTTAGTGCCACAGAGCCTCTGTGACTGGTTTTGGTAAAAAGAAAACAGCAAGAGGGCTGTTTGGAAGTACTTTGCATTTAAGGCAGATGAACAGAATGTGGAAAGATACAAGGAAGACCATATGCAAGAGATGTTGCAGAGTAGTGCTAAATACTAACATGATCAGTTTAGTAAAGCACCCTAAGGACCTATTTCAAGAGGTTGGTGACAGCTCCCATTTTATTGTAGCTAAAGCACTAAACTGCACTTGACAAGTGATTTTATTGTTTCCTTCATTTGGGACCAAGGTCATACTAAGTTACACTGCGATATGTTCAAGGGCTGCTCAGTAACAATGAGTATTGAGCGGAGAGAACATCATCATGATTAGTTCAATGTAATCTTGTAAATTCTGTTTTTTGGCAAGGACCTTGATTAAATAGGCTACAATTCTTTCAAGGAGAAATTTACTAATGTTTTCAAGCTAGCCATCACCTTAACTGAAGAATTTCCTGTGCAAAAAAGTGAATTCTACTATTGGTTGTGACATATCTAGGCTTAGGAATGCGTCAGTGTGCCATTACTGTACAGGCCAGTTTAAACAATGTCATTGAGGGAGAGGGACAGATACTATTCAATACAAGATCAGAATGTTTAAGTAAAAAGACACTGAATTTTCTTATTTTAATGAAACAACAGAGGTCAACTTAAACATTTAAAAGAAACATTTGATTATTTTCTATCATGTTGGATTCAAAATTGGGAATAGATTAATAGATAAGAATAATTAAAATCAATGAAATTCAAACAATACCCAATATGCACATACTCACATGGCTGTCATTCAAGTTCAAGGATGACTTTTATGAAGACTCAAAGTATTAACAAATTAACTACACTAACTTTATTCACTTACCATACACAACGTTGAAAAGACGCAAGTCTTTAAACTTGTTTTTCCCGTGACAGCCAAACATATTATATTCCATTGCCAGCCCGTTTGATAAGACATATTTCAACATTCTTCGTGTTGCATCATCAACACTTGTGCCTCCAACATCTGCATCCACAGCAACCTAAGGACAAGAGCCAAAAGGAGAAAAATGCATACATGGATTGCAAAGACAATAAGCTATAAAGATTCAACAATCAGCCTCAAAGTCGACTATTTATATAATTTAGTGTAAAGTAATACATATTTGCAGGACTTGAAATTAAGCACAAAATTGTGGTGTTACATACCATAGTGCATAAGTTTAATAACATTAGGTGACAAGTTTAACCTGCCCAGGGACTACAGATAAAAAGTAACTTGCTGGCTAACTCTTGACATGTTTATATATATGTTGAAACTGAAATATTGATAAATGTGCAGTACCTGGTAATAAATTCAGCTCAGAAATGTCCTTCAAATAAAGATGTTTAGGAGTCCCAAGTCAAGTCTCAAGTCTTTTGAGGACAAGCATCAAGTCCAGTCTCAAGTCACTGTATGTGTGATACTTAAGTGAGATTTGATTGCATGCTGTAAACAAGAGTCCCCATCTCTGTGATGTAGACTATGTGTAAGTTGCCTCAAATAAAAGTGTCTGCTAAATAGAGGAATAAAATGTTAACTTACAACAGCAGACCTTAAACTATGAAGTTTCTCTTCAAGAGCCTCAACTTTATATTGTCATGACCCCCGTATCCCCTGTGAAAATTACGTTCTTGTCTATAGCTACAGAGCTGTGACTGCTCCACTCAGTGGTGGTTTGTTCCTCGGAGTAAATGACATCACTAAGAATAAGTGTTCAAATAAAAACATCAGGAATCTCATGCTGTATCTGTGCCCTCAGCTAAATTCTTTTGGACCTCACTTTATGGCAAAATTAACTGGAGAAAAATATGGCTACTTGGTGATAAATTCTGTCTGAGTAATAAAGTTAAAGAGGTTAAAGAGGTCTTTTACAATATTGCATAAAATATATCCAGCAAAGAAAACTTTGGAGAGATTTAGGATCGATGTTGAATATTGTGTTTTTTGTGGGAATGAGGAAGAAACAAATTGTCATCTGTTTTATCAGTGTGTGTACACTAAAATGTTCTGGATGGATGTTCAAAATTATATCAACAGAAAAACAGGACAAGCAATCCACTTCAAAGAAAAGGACATTTTTATCCTGTTTGAAGACAAGGAAAAAGGGAAAGACTTTATCTTTTTTGTACAGCTTCTTTTTCTAGGGAAATTTCACTTTCATAAAAAGAAATGGCCAGAATCCAAAACAAGCTTTGAACATTTTCTGTATGAACTGAAGCACTACCGCACAACTATTGAAGGCCTTAAGAGCAGGAAGGCACTTAAAACTGGCGTTATTCTCGATAAATTTTGTAAAGTCTGACAACGATATTGAATGGTACTGTATACCTTCTCATTTGTTAGTTTGCTTTTGTTCCGCATTCTGTGGTCTGTTTTGTAATTTGTGTTGTTTGTATTTTGTTGTTTTTGGTCGCCAGTCTGTCGCAGGGCACATGTAGACGAACAACCACGCACACTCACATTCACACCTATGGACAATCAACCTCAGCATGTTTTTGAACTGTGGGAGGAAGCCGGAGTACCCGGTGAGAACCCACGCTGCACAGGGACAACATGCAAACTCCACACAGAAAGATCCCAAGCGCCCTGACCAGGACGCGAACCGTTCTTGCTGTGAGGCGATGGTGCTAACTACTGAGCCACCATGCAGCCCCCGTCCCCATTATATTTATGTAGTAAATGTTAAAATCAGTATAATTACTAGGATTGCCATCCGTCCCGTAAAATACGAAATTGTCCTTTATTTGAGAATTAAATGTTGCATCCCGTTTTGAACTAGTACAGGACGCGTTTTGTCCCGTATTTTCATACATGCCCCGTACACATGTCTGTCACACACACACACACACTTCAACACTAAATTTAACAATAATGAACTAAATAAAACACAGGAAACATTAAGGCCGGCAAAAGCTTTGTGCCGGGGACCCCAAGAGTACCCACTGCGCTCTCTGCTTCTTTGTTTATTTGATTGTGCAATAACTTTTGTGCATATGCACTTTTCTATTTGTTTTCCTCATTGTGTATTAAATATTGATGCATGTAACTAAGTGTGTAAATAACAGCACTTTATATGCTTATATTATATGCATGCTTTTCACTTTTACATAAGCTCATATAGTTCAGGCTATTCAGCCTATTTATTTCAACTTGTACAACAATGTTCATTGTTAATAAAGTACTTAAAAGCTTTAAGCATGACTAAATACTTTTTTGACCACCCCTTGCATGCTGTTTGTCCAAGGGAGGATGTGCAGTAAGACCCAATTCCCACCATGTTACAACATAACTATATTTACCCATATAAGCACCCCAGGTTTTCACTATAGCTCAGGTCAAGAACTCTCGACAATTGGCCAAGTCTGTTACCATTTTATTGTTGATTGAATGTGCCAATTTCCCGGAGGGAACCTCCCAAAGGGATTAATAAAGTACTCTGTCTGTCTGTCTGTCTGTCTGAACCTAGGGTTGCCACCCTGCAGATATGAACATAAAGGACACCCACCACGACTCCTCTGGGCAATGACCACCATGGGCCTGAATCTCAAGGAGAGGGGTGATATATTTTATTTTGTACCAGTGGTCAGTAAAGGGGTGGTCAAGAAAGCATTTAGCCATACTTAAAGCATTTAAGTGCTTTATTAACAATGTACATTGTTGTAAAAGTTGAAATAAATAGGCTGAATAGGCTGAACTAGCCTATATGAGTGTATGAAGTGCTGTTATTTATTCGTGGTCATGGCCCTGAGGAGCCGTGGTGGGTGTCCTTTATTTTCATGTCTAGAAGGTGGCAACCCTGCTTTTATGTTGCTAAAAAAGTGCAATATGACATGTCACTGTGACAGTTGTTGTGCAATCAACTTTTCAGATTTGGAATTGTATTTGTTTAATTTCAGATACATTTTGAACATACATGAATATACCTCCTAATTATAGCCATAGCATACCATACCACCATTAAGAGAGTTTAACACTACAATTTAAGAAATAGAAGAATATAAGAAATAGAAAAAAAATACCTCTTATGGGGGGGACCCATTGAATTTCCCCGGGACCCACTCAAATCACTACCTGTTGGTCCCGGGGACTCACTACATTGAAAACCTATCACCATCACTGAAAACAATTACTCGATTATCAAAACAGTTGGCGAATAATTTAATAATTGATTAATAATCAATTAATCGTTTTTTTTTTTTTTATCCAAGAAGAATAAAATGCTATTGTGAAATAGAACTGAGAAAAGTTGGATACTTTTGTGAAACGGCACTAGAAAAATTCCTGACATGAAATTGCGCTTTTTGAAATTCTGTTCACATATGTCTTGTCCCAGCTACTGGAACTTTAATTTACACTCAGATTGTTTACATGCTGCTCTTAAAAAGATGGCAATAGCACTCACTTGTGACTTCAGAATTGCATTAGGTCTGAGTCAGTGCTGGATGAGTGATGTTTTTGCCCTCATGAAAATAAACATTTTATGGTAGCTACATCAACCAATCAAGTGTTCTCATGCATTGTTTTAAGGAGATTATTATAGTTTATACAATGCGTTTATAGATACATAAAGTGTTAATATGAGTTTTGCACACTCAAGTAAACGAGTGCTGTGGATTCAAAATAAAGTCTAAGTACTGTGCACTCAAAAGAAGCGTTATTATTACTTTAACATCTCAAGTTTACTTTATTTCTCTGAGGCAATGAGTTTTGCATATTTCATCCAACTTGATTTTACAGTGTATATGCTTGACCTTATGGACTTTTCTGCTTTCTCACAATTCACTTATGCCTCTCCATTCGCTCTCTCTGGGCTCAATCAGTCTCTCTCTTTTCCTCCATCATCCTTTTTCTTTAAATATTGAATCTCCTTTACTTTCTCTACTTTACTCTGCCTCCACCCTTCATGCTGAGCTTCCCCTCGCTTCTGTCTTCTCCTTTAAAAAGCCTTTTAAGCCATTTTTGAAAAAAAAAAAAAAGTGAATGAAGCAGCGCTTAAACTTCCAGAGTGTAAAATTGTAGATTAAAATATTTCAGCTATGGAGATTCAAGCAAACTAAACCATCAAGCTAAACCGGATGGTTAAAAACTAATGATAACATTTTAATCAAAATTTTTTTAAAAAAAGAACTTTACAATTAGCTTCACTTACTGTATGTGGTGATAAGTGGCTACTTGTTTCATGGTCTTTAAGTGACCAATTTTTTGAATCAGTTGGGAGCACGGTGAAGATGTCAATTTGAAGGAGAGAGGAGGCAGGAGAAGTGTTCTGCTTTCTGGCTTTAGGGCTAACGGTTTGTCTGTATTTCTACTAGGTCTGCTTATGTTTCTTTTTGAGGCTGGTCTTCAGGCTCAGAAGGTCAATGTAGAGGATCTGATTGAGAACAGCAGAGGCACAGAGCATTCCACCGTGCAGAGCCCCAGCCATGCCGTTACAGAATACGTCCTGACCTGCAAGCACACAAGCACAGACAAGAACACTGAGCAGGTGTGTCAGTGTCAGTAAATCTAGATCAGATGAGACTGTCTGTCAGATCACCTGTTAGGTAGAGTCCGTTGATGGGTGTCTGTGGTCGAGTCCTCGCAATCGTTTCTGGGGTGAAGCGCTCCAAGTTGTGTTCAGCACCATACATCTCACCTCGCGGAGCGTTCAAATAGTGACAGTTAGTTAGAGGAGTGGCTGCATCCACCATCACCACCTAAAGACAGGCACAGATATTGTGATTTTAGACAAAAGTACATCAACAGTAGATAATGATTAATATGATATTATAGCTATTGCATGTGCAAAAATTGATATTTTGGACTGGTTGTGTAAATACAGGCATATTAAAAAGGAATCAAGGTGGCAAAAACAGAACAGAAATGCATGAATTACTATACAAACCTTATTACAAAAAAGCTGTGTTTTTACAGACAACAGTTTTACAAAGTGTGTCTGAGCCCATGTAGTAATCTCCTGAATACAGTCACGTCTTTGACAAAGTGGTGAACCTCTCTGAACTGAAAACATAACACTGGCATATCATCATCCAGCAGATACTGCTGCCCTCTGCTGAAAGGGCATTTGACTATTTTGGAAAACAGGTTAAAAAGCCGTGTAATGTTGAAGGGCCCTGCAGAGTTTGCAAACTTTTACATTACATTTTGTCATTTTAACCCTGCTTAATTAGAGTTGGTCTGCCCAAGGGGAGGGGTTAAGGGGCTATAAATAGGGAGCACTTCTGCTCAGCCAGTGTTTGCGTTGGAAACATGATACATTGTGGCTATATAGTGAGCTCTCTTGTAAATACTTTTTTTTGTTCTTCTTTTTGCTTCACTGTAAATATTTTGTCCACTGTTGCATTTTCGGTGTTAATAAAACCCATCAAATGGGAGTTCTTCGGCTGGGCCATAATTTTTTCCTGTTTCCTGTGACGAACCTGTGACATTAACAAAAAATACTGATTGACTGAAAGTTCTTATTTCAAAGGGGTAATTTCTGCTTTTTAAAAACAAGCTACTTAACAACAATAATAATAATAACAACCAAAAAAATTTTTTGTGTGTAAATTAATTAACTCACAAACTGTGCATTGAACACTGAAATCCAATTCTCATGAATATACTACACTTAGAAATGCACCATATGATCGTTACATTATACAGATATATGCTACTGTGGCTGGACAGGATGAAGCAGAGCGGTAAGATGAAAGGAGGGCTGGCAGTGTTTGTGAATGATAGATGGTGTAATTCTGGGTACATCACTATTGAGGAGCAAATCTGCTGTAAGAACATTGAACTGTTAGCTTGTATGAGGCCATACTATCTGCCTCGCATGTTATCACAATAGCTGCGTATATACCCCCCTCTGCTAACGCTGATGCAACCTGTGATATCTGCCACTCTGTCACGGACCGACTGCAGACCCAACATCCACAAGCCCTCCTTCTTCTCTCTGGGGACTTGCTCGTGATGGGATAGCCTCCTGCAACTCTTAGCTCACAGCCATCTCTCACTGCTCACCTCATCAGCTCAACCCTCCCATCCACACCACACAGCCAACATGCTGCAACCAGACAACTCACAGCATCTCAGGTGAGAAACCAGCTCAGCAAGACCATGGCAACCCCAAGGACCTCAGCAGCTACAGGCCGGTGACTTTAACATCCCTCCTGATGAAGACCCTTGAGCTGCTGGTCCTTGCTCACCTCTGCCACCTGGTAAATCCATTGATGGATCCACTTCAGTTCGTCTACCAGCTTGGCCTTGGGGTGGACAACACCATCATCTTCCTCCGGCACAGAGCCCTCTCTCACCTGGAGAATCCTGGGAGCATGTTCTTTGATTTATCCAGTGCTTTCAACACCATCCAGCCAGCACTCCTGAAGGACAAGCTGGAGAACACAGGGGTGGACCTGCACCTCACATCCTGGGTTCTGGACTACCTCACGAACCATCCACAGTATGTGAGGACATGGGACTGTGTCCAACACACAGGGAACAGTCCTGGCTCCATTTCTCTTCACCCTCTACACTGCAGACTTTTCACACAACTCACCAACCTGTCACCTGCAGAAGTTCTCTGACGACTCTGACATCGTCGGCCTCATCACAGATGGGGACGACAGGGAATACAGGGAACTCACACAGGACTTCATCTACTGGTGCCAGTGGAACCGCCTCCAGATTACCATGGGGAAAACCAAAGAATTGGTGGTGGATTTCTGCAGGGGCACTCACTCCCCTCCAACACCAGTGAACATCCAGGGAATGGACATTGAGATGGTGACATCTTATAAGAACCTGGGTGTTCACCTCAACAACAGACTGAACTGGATAACTCTGCTGCACTTTACAGGAAGGGTCAGAGCAGACTCTATCTGCTCAGGAGACTGAGGTCTTTTGGAGTGGATGGGGTGCTCTTGAAGACCTGCTTCGACTCTGTTGTGGCATCAGCCATTTTCTATGGAGTAACTTCCTGGGGCAGCAGCATTTCAGCTGCAGATAGGAATAAACTTGATAAAGTAATCCAGAAGGCCAGCTCTGCACTGGGTTGCTCCCTTGACTCAGTAGGGGTGGTGGGAGAGAGAAGGATGATGGCTAAGCTGTCATCCATGTTGGAGAATGACTCCCACCCCCTGCAGGACACTTTAACAGCTCTGGAGAGCTCCTTCAGCGACAGACTGCTCAAATTATGTGAAGGAGCAATATCGCAGGTGTTGGGACCAGTGAAAGTCCACAGATGAGTTTGTTCATTGTGTGACGTAAAACACCAGATGAGATAAGACATTCCAGCTCAGGGTCTGTCTCATGTCTCATGTGGGGGGCAAAGGAGCCCAGCCCCCACAGCCCTCCTGTTAACAACTAGGTGTTAACTCCAGCTGGACCCATCTCCAAACCCCCTTCTCAACTCATTCTTTTTCTCTTCAGCCCTGCAAGGAGGCAGGAGCTGCTTCTCTTTCTCCTCAGCCCTGCAAGGAGGCAGGAGCTGCCCGCTCTCTCTCTTCGGTCTGCCAAAGAGGCAAGACCTCTTTCTCCTCAGCCCTGCAAGGAAGCAGGAGCTCCCGGCTCTTCTCTCCAGCTCTGCCAAGGAGGCAGTAGCTTGTCCTCAAAGCTCCAACAAGGGAGCAGAAACCAGCTCTCAGTGTGGCCTGCTCACGGCAGTCACACCTAAACAAGAAAGAACCTACAAAGAAGGTTCTCCCACCAGCAGCCGCAACACAAGCCTGCTTGTCTACTTCAACAAAGGAACAACAGCCAGTTGGCACAGAGCTGCCAACTGTAACCAAAGAGCAACCAGCTTCCTCTGACCTGGACAACAAAAGACTGCAACTCAGCTCGGATCCTCCACAACCGCAGGACCCCAAGCTAACAAGCTTCCTCTTCCTCAAAGGACTGGTAACTACACTGGGCATAGATAGTTAGACAAGCTAAGCTAAACATAGCTAAGCACAAGACTGTTTGACTTTCAAGTACATGTGTTAATTCAATTTGTCATTGAGATTCATTGGTGATGATAGGAGGATTAGTTCACCAACTGTAAATTGATGTTAGCTATGCTTCACACTGACACAGGGTTTGCATGCTACATAATTAATAATTATTTCTGATAATTATTAATTTTTATCGATAGCCAAACTGCCCATTAAGTTGATTCCCAACACAGGTCTTTTCTTCCTGCAGCTGTCAGACTGTACAACCACCACTGATCCCAATAGTGGTACATCGCAATGCCATTACATCTACACAACATCCAATTATTATTATTATTTATTTTTTATTCTATATCTGATTCACTGTGTAATATTTTTACTGTGCAATATTTCATGTTTAGTATTGAATACTTTAATATAACAATAATTTAATAATATATAATATAATATTTAATTTCCGTCTGGTCTCATAGTGTATATACTGATCACATATTTCATATTCTCATGCACATCTGTAAATAAGCCCTGTGTAAATTTGTAATTTTGATTTTACTTTTTCTTAGCCTGTGGTTGCTAAATTGTTAAAACTTTTTTAAATCTTCTGTTCATACTGCTTTATAACTATTTTAATACTAATTATCCCCTTGCTGCTGGGCAATGTATATTTCCCCACTTTGGGACGAATAAAGGTATATCTGAAGTTATCTTATCGTGTATCTCATTTAGCCACCAGAGGTAACTTCATGTTGTTGTTGTTGTTGTTGTTATGCAAACTAGGACCTAACAATATTAGTTGGGGGCTGGGCTTTACACTGTTGTATGCTTTCCTTAATGGGGACTTTTAGTGAGAAAAAGTGTAACCTTTATCTGTTGTTCTCGTAATTAGTCATGGACCGTTAAATCACAGAAAGGCTACAGTGTAACTAATATATCTGTATAAATGCACAAGCACTCATATGTCCAGATACAAACACTGATACACACCTTATCACGCAGTTGAGGGAAAACTGTCAGGGCCCACTCCAGCAGTTCTTGGGCTATGCCGTTTTTCAGATCTACGTAGTCCTGTCCTCTCTTGCCAAGCTTTGTCCCCTCCCATTCCTCAAACCACTCATAGCGAGCCATGGTTAGCAGCGTCATACAGGACTTACCTGCAGAGTGATATGAAGGGAAGTGCAGAGAGAGATATAGAAATGCATTACACTTTTTACCTTGTTGAGTAAGTTACTGGCTTACTGATCAGATGATCATGGGAAAACGTCTGTCCAGCATGCATTCCAGGTAACAAAACATAGTGTGTGGTGTGATTACCTGCCATCAGGTAAGGCAGCTATCAGCGGAGGGGTAGTCATGTGCATGGTGCTCATGAACGACCAGCAGCAGTGTTAACTGTGTTAACTTTTTAGTTGTTGTTAACTTTTTAACTTTTATTTGTCTGTCCCAATTATTTGTTGTTGTGAGACTGCTAGAATGAAGATCTGTCCATCTGTATTGAGCCATGCTGTGAGAACCTGTATCTGGCCAATAAGATTAGGGCTGTCTGGCTTGTCAGGTGGCCTGCAGCTGTCTAACGTCTGTTATAGGCAGAACCTAAGGCCCAGGCCACACTGGATTGTCCTAATAACCCCTGCAGAGGGAGTATGAGCACCTACCATCAGGCTATAGATACAGTAGATGCAGTGCTCCTGCTTAGTGGAAGTCTATTTTGCTTGAACAGCAATCACTAGTGAACTTGCACATGGGATCTCTGCATAGCGTTGTCAATACCTGTTGTCAATACAAGCGTTTGATGTATTTGGAATTTGGCATTTTTTTGCACTATGCTCATTTAAAATGATCTTGCATCCTGTTTTGTGTCTGTCTAGATTGTTGCACTATGTGACAATGGTGCATACCTGGCTGCAACCGAATTTCTCTTGATGGGGTAATAATGCTTGTGTGATCTGTGAAATGAGTGCTGGAGAGAGGGACAGAGCGGCATTATCATTAGGTCATAATAGCTGCTGATCACCTGATTGCATATCCATCAGATTTCAAGACAGGTTCAAGTAGGCAAAGTCAGAGATCAGAGATTACAAAGGGGGTCACTTAAGTGAAAGAAAATACCACATTGATGTACACATTTGTGTGCATCTGAATGTACCTGTGTGTCTGATGTTGGCTGTAGGATCTTTAGCGGTTGGGAAGGTGATGAACATCATGGGAATGTTTCCCAGTATCTGCTCTCTGCTCAGAGAAGAGTATCGCTCCATGCTTCACACACAGTAGTGTGCACACAATCACAGACACACACACACACACACACACACACACACACACACACGCTTATTGGCACTGTTGTGTAAGTTAATGAAATTTGGTAATTAGTTACATTTAGAATTTACTTATCTCAAAACTAATTGAATTACGTAACCAATTGCTGCATATAAAAGTAATTAGATACTCAGGAAAAAATACTTTACATTACTTTTAAATGCCTGATTTAATTCTCTTAATGATGAACATATCAAAAACTGGAAAATCTGCAATGTCCACTGTCTGATGCAGATGTCCATTTTATATAGAAAAAAAAAATTATGAATAATGAGGCATTTCATGATTTAATTAGAAAATAATTTGTTACACTTTTAGTTACCACCAAAAGTAATGGAACTACAGGACCATTACTCCAACACTGCTTATTAAGCAGAACATTAGCTTCAAAATCTGTAATGCTATAAAATGGAGACAGGGATGTGTTCAATAAACATGGAATGTGTTGTTGACATGACTGAGATGGAGCTTAAGAGAGTTTACAGAGAAGTAAAAGTAAGAATAAGTAAATTGTTTTACTTTGATTAAACTTTAAATTTGTTAAATTTCTCAGTAAATGTCAGCAGTGTAAATGAAGATGAAGAAAATTGTAATATGAAATGTGAAAATTGTAAAAAGCCTACAGTGAGTCCAAGTCATTGTCTTTATACATCCAGAAGTTGGTGGAAACGATGCCCAGCTCCTCTTTGGATCCATCCAGACCAACAAAGACCAAGAAGGAACCCATACCATGACGCACCATACCCAGCAGGGACTGGATCTCTACAAATATGTTACAGGAGATATGCAGTTGAAAAAGATGGTAAATAATAAAATGTATAATGCAAATGTAACATTTTCTGACTGCAGTCAAATGTCCACATAGTGTGTTACCTGGTTTGTCTTGTATGTGTTGAGGCAGAAACTTCTGGAAAGTGTTGAATATTCCAGCATTAGAAATGACAACAGGGGCATGGACCTCGATCTCTTGTTGTCCTTTACGCACCGTCACACCTAACACACACACATACACACAGTGTGATTTCTGAGGAATTAAACAATATTGCTTGGCAGGAAGCCACAATTCACATCACACACATAGAGGCATTTTTTAAATGTTCCTCGTTTGTGCTGGGTTTCAAAGAATCATTGAGTGGTTCCTTAGATGGAAGGTCGAAGTGATTGTGGAGTATTCACTACTCAGCTACAGGAGCAAAGAGAATAGTGAGCAGACGTCAGGTGGCCAATTCTTACATTATGCACCTTTAAAGACTTTTGTCTCAACTTTGTATACACTATCAGTATCCTGACGTACTGCGGTGAATGTATTCTATCATTGCCGGTGTCTGTGCCACTGGTAGCGTGTAGTCACTGACAGAGCGTATCTCAGCTGATTCATAATATTCATCATACTCTCACTAATTACCCACTACTCACTTAATGTACACTAGTATTGTTAAAGAGCACTCATAATTTCGTTCTTATATCAACTTCCTGGTTATTCGCACAGGTGTTTAAACACTGTTAAGTTTTTTTGCCTCATTAGCTCTAAGTTAGGGCTTCTCTCTCTCCCTCTCACTCTCCTGCTCTTGTTTGCCTGGTGTGTCACATGTTTAGCTACTCCTCTGCCTCCTATAATGATAATGGTACTTGTAAGAAGTGTAGTGTATTTCCCACGATGGAGGCTTAGTGAATTGGAGGCACAGCTTAGCACCACTGACCCAAAATCTTTAGCTCTGGTAGCCAGCCAACCCTCAGTAGCCAGTGCAGACCAACCGAGTGTAGCTCCTGCTAGTATCGCTCCTGCTTGTTGTCCCCCAGCAGCCCCTGAGAAAGTGGGAAAACCAGGGCAGCTGGGTGACTGTCCGAAGGAAGCAAAGTCCTAAGCTGAAGCCCACGGTTCACCACCAACCCCTTCACGTTTCAAACAAGTTTTCCCCACTCAGCGACACACCCGCTGAGAAGCCATCTCTGATTATTGGCAGCCCCATTTTGCGAAACGTGAAGTTAGCGACTCCGGCGACCATAGTCAAATGCATGCCAGGGTCCAGAGCGGGCGACGTTGAATCCTATTTGAAACTGCTGGCTAAGGATAAACGTAAATACAGTAAGATTGTTATTCACGTCAGCGGTAATGACACCCGGTTACGCTAATCGGAGGTCACTAAAGTTAATGTGGAGTGGGTGGGTGTCCGTAGTTTTCTCTGGACCCCTGCCAAATCTTTAGCTGCATGCTGTCATTCAACCGCTAGGTGTCGAGGTGGTGTCCAGCCAACGGCTTGGTCTTCATAGACAATTAGCAGACTTTCTGGGGAGGACCTGGTCTGATTAGGAGAGACGGCATCCATCCCACTTTGGATGTTTCAGCTCTCATATCTAGAAATCTGGCCAATTTTGTTAGTGGACCCAATCTGTGACAAATCAGAGTTCAGACCAGGCGGCAGAGTTGTAGTCCTACACACCTCTCTGTGCTTCCATTAAGGCAGTTACTCACCCAAAACTGCATAGAGACTGTGTCTACTCCCAGACCACTTAAATTAATTAAATCTAAAACTAACAGGAGAGGAGTTGTGCACAAAAATCTAATACAAATTAATACTCCTGCAGTAACAGTACACAGCAGGAGAATTAAATTTGGACATCGGTTCTCTGTCCTCTAAAGCTGTATTAGTAAATGATAAAATATCAGATCATCATATTGATTTATTTTGTCTTACTGCAGCCTGGCTGAGTCATGAAGAATATGTTAGTCAGAGTTTTTATCAATTTCAGTCCTTAAAACAGATAAAGTAATTCTTGTAGGTGATTTCAATATTCACATTGATGTTGAAAATGATTAGTTCTGCATTCATGTCATTATTAGATTCAATTGGCTTCTATCAGTGTTCAAAAAGCCACTCACTGTTGTAACCAACACACGACACTTGACCTTGTTCTGGCTAATGGCATTGAAACTGAAGACTTAATAGTCTTTCCTCAGAATCCTCTTTTATCAGATCATTATTTAATAACTTTTCAATTCCTTTTACAGAACTACATGCCACAGATGCTTATCTGGCAATGCTGTTGCTAAATTTAAGGAAGTGATTCCATCAGCATTTAATTCAGTGCAATGTCTCAATTTAACTGAGGCCCCCTACACTAAATTTTTGTCCCCAAATTGATTATCTTGTTGATAGTGCTGCAGACTCAATGCCAACAACTTTTGACTCCATTGCCCCTTTTAAAAAGAAGTTAATAAGGCAAAAGACGTTAGCTCCATGGTACAGCCCGCAAACTCAGAAACTAAAGCAAACCTCGCGAAAGCTGGAAAGAAAAAAAGCTGCCGTTCTACCAATCTGGAAGAATCTCGTTTAGTCTGGCAAAACAGTTTTAAAACATATAGGAAGACCCTTCGCACTGCCAGAGCTGCCTTCTACTCAAAATTAATAGAGGAAAATAAGAACAAAATATATTAGAAACAAAATTCTTCCCGTCCTCCCATCCAATAATGATCTGATGAATGTTCTGATGAACTATATGTGACAGTGTGGAGGGTAGGAACCCTACCTGTTTCTCAGCGCGCACCTTCACACACCTGTCTGACGCACTGATTGCGGGGTGGGGCCAAGGGCATTTAAGCTCTGGCCAGAAAAGCTCTCCCTCTTTCCTTGGCTGTTTCGGGTGTGGATCCTCTCTGCTCATCCGTGGGTCCACGGGAGTTGTGCCGTTGTGCCTCTGTGCGCTGGTGGCGTGTGTGAGCACCTGGTGGCCGTGGCTGAAAGCCACATGCTGCACGTTTGTCTTTGTGACCACTGTCCGCGTGGGCCAGTGGCGTCTTATGCTCGGGTAAGCGGCATGTCTCTCCTGCTCCTGCTCCTCCTGACTCATTAGGTTGTACCCAGCCAGTCTAACTCTCTCCCCCTTGCTAGTGCGGTGCTTTGGTGTGCACGGTGTCACCTGCGCTCATCCGGAGACTGGGAGTGCGCCTCCGTGGGGGTCTGAGGACCGGTGCTTCTTCTACTCGGTGAGTTGCCGTTTCTGCCTGCTGTCCCTCAAATTTTAATTGTTATTTGGTCCTAATGGTGTATTTTCACCATAGCGGGACCCAGCTGCAACTCCCGCGTCTCCTGGGGGCCACCTAGGGCCACACTATCCAAGCGCTGTCAAGCCGGCGCAACTCCTCCCTCCCCGCTGTTCTGGATAAGATCAGCTGTTCTCCCCTGATCTGGCTAGACCCCGCCGTTCTGGATGGTCGTTAACAATTCAATCTTTATTGACCGGCACCGAATAAACATAACTCGGGGATCTTCTGCGGAAACTTGGAATAATTAGGATAGGTTTTATGTACATATTGTAACAGTTCAACTGTCTATCTCTGGTCATTATTTTGAATTTTGTATTTCTTTGGGTTTACTTATTTTGCATGTTGTTTCCTTTTGGTTTGTTGAGTTCTTATTTTATGTTTTAGGCATTAATTATATAATTTCATTGTGTGGTTGTTATTTAGAATTTTGTATTTTTGAGTTTGCTTATTTTGCATGGTGTGTTTATTTGCAGTTTGTTGATTTCTTATATCTTATGTTTCCTGTCATACATTCACACGTTTTAACGAATCTAAAATCAGTTTTAAAAGAAATGTATTAAATAAAAAGGATATTTTGCTGAGTAAAGATATTGTCTCTGCTCCCTATCTAGTGGTATCGAACCTGTGTCTGCCTTTGGGCAGGGTCCCAGGCCTATCCTAGGTGGCGTTGTCATTACTTGCTACAAATTCACCTGCAGTCCACTCGTGCGTATGCCACATATAGACCTATATCTAACCTTCCCTTTCTCTCAAAGATCCTTGAGAAATCAGTCGCTAACCAGCTGTGTGACAATTTACAGAACAATAGTTGATTTGAGGACTTTCAATCAGGATTTAGAGTTCATCATAGCACAGAAACTTCTCTGATGAAAGTAAGAAATGACCTTATTGCATCAGACAGAGGACCTGTCTCTGTCCTCGTCTTGTTAGATCTCAGTGCCCCATTTGACACAGTTGATCATCAAATCCTGTTGCAGAGACTGGAAAATTTAATTGGCATTAAAGAAACTGCACCAAGCTAATTTAAGTCCTATTTATCAGACAGATCTCAGTTTGTACTTGTCAATGATGAATCCTTGAGAGACGCTAAAGTTAACCACGGTGTTCCACAAGGCTCTGTGCTTGGACCAATCCTGTTTACCCTATACATGCTTCTCCTAGGGAACATTATAAGGAAACACTCTATCAACTTCCACTGCTATGCAGACGATACACAATTATATCTGAATTTATATCTGAAACCAATCTATTAGCTAAAATTTAGCAATGCCTGAGGGAAGTAAAAACCTGGATGGCCTGCAATTTCCTATTGTTAAACTCAGACAAAACTGAAGTTATTCTACTTGGCCCCAAGCACTTTTGATGCACAGTTTCTAAAGATATCAGTACTGTCGATAGCATTGCATTAGCCTCCAGCACTACTGTTAGGAATCTAGGAGTAATCTTTGATAAGGATTTGTCCTTTAATGCTCATATAAAGCAAATTTCCCGGACTGCCTTTTTTCACCTCCGGAACATAGCAAAAATCAGGCATATCCTGTCTCAAAAAAAATGCAGAAAAACTAGTCCATGCATTTGTAACTTCTAGGCTGGACTACTGCAATTCTCTTTTAGCAGGCTGCCCCAATAAGTCGTTAAAGTCTCTCCAGTTGATCCAGAATGCTGCTGCACGTGTTCTGACAAGAACAAGAAAAAGAGATCATATCTCACCCATTCTGGCTTCTTTGCACTGGCTCCCTGTCAAATCAAGAATTGAATTTAAAATCCTTCTGCTAACCTATAAAGCTCTTAATGGTCAAGCACCATCATATCTTCAAGAGCTCATTGTACCCTATTTTCCCAACAGAGCACTATGCTCCCAGGATGCAGGATTTCTATTGGTTCCCAGAATCTCCAAAAATAGATTTGGAGCCAGAGCCTTCAGTTATCAAGCTCCTCTCCTGTGGAATCAAACCCAGTCTGGGTTCAGGAGGCAGACACCCTTTGCACATTTAAGAGTAGGCTTAAAACCTTCCTCTTTGACAAAGCTTATAGTTAACGTTGGCCCAGGTGAGCCAATATGTCATCAATATGTCTTATTAATACAACTTCTTCCCTCTCTTGTAGTTTTGTGCTCTTCTCTCCTGTCGCTTTCTGCAGGTTCGTATGTCACTGGATCTGCAGAGTCCGGACCCATGGTACAAGCCTCTGACTGCACATGTGTCTCCGTTCAATACTGTTAATATCACTGTCGACCCACCCACAGATTGTAGTATTGCATGTTCTCCCCTGTGTGTGTCTCTCTCTCTCTCTCTCTCTCTCTCTCTCTCTCTCTCTCTCAACCCAACCAGTCGTGGCAGATGGCTGTCCATCACTGAGCCTGGTTCTGTCCGAGGTTTCTACCTGTTAAAAGGAAGTTTTTCCTCACCACTGTCGCATCAAGTGCTTGCTCATCCTGGGAACTGTTGGGTCTATAAGTGATATCATGAAGAGTATCTAGACCTGCTTTGTCTATAAAGTGCCTTGAGATAACTTTTGTTGTGATTTGACACCATACAAATAATATTGAATTTAATTGAAATTGTCAAAGTAACAGGTTGTTGTTCTCACCTCATTCAGTGTATGTTGTTTCTATTAGTAGCTGGTAAAGCATAAGTCAACAATAAGTCATTTTACCAGTCCTATCTGTGCTGTGACACTATATATGGAAGTTACAAAGGGAAATGTTAAACCGCTGTTGTTTTATGCAACTGACTTGCAATTTGTGTATAAAGACTTCTGACTTGACTTGGACTTTCCTCAAAAGACATAAGAAAAAAATCAGCTTGAAAGGCTAAACATGCAGCCAAAGACTTTCTCACTGTGAATTTCCATGAACAGAACAAGCTTTGCATCATTTCATGAAACATGCCAGAATCTTCCTCTGTCTTGTTTCTCACCATAGGCCTTCCCCTGCTGGTTGAGCAGGATACGCTGCACAGGAGCCCTGACCAGCACAGCACCGCCTGACTGCTGAATGACAGGGATGATGTGGAAGGCAAACTCACTGGCGCCTCCCCGGGGGTAGTACGCACCACGTTTGTAGTGGTGAAGAAGCAGAGCATTGATGAGAAAGCTGGACTCTTTAGGGGGGACGCCTGAAATGACATAATACAAAGGATTGAAGAGGAAATACAGAATGTGTGTTGTTATGATGCATGTGAGTGTGTCTGTGTCCATCACCATAAAACAGGTAGGCAGACAGTGCCTGCAGGTCCTTGTTCTGGGTGAGGCGGGACATTAGTTCTGAATGGTTGGTTGCCGCTAGATGGAAAACTGACGATATGCGATCTAACAGGCCAGTCTGAACCAGGATATTAACCACCCAGTATGGTATGATCTTTAAGATAGCGAGAAGAGGTGTCCGCCGTGAGGCTGTCTGCAAGAGGAGGACAAACATGCTTTTATTACTGAGAATCAACACTTGATTTATGAAGACCCTTTCATATGAGAAAAACAGTTTAAGTGTTGCAGTAAAGGTGCTTTCAGACAAAGCCTCGCTTGTTGTCAAGGCAAACAGCCACAGACAAATCAATTAATGTAGCGGAGTAAAAGCATAATTTTTTCCTTCTTAATGTAGCGAAGTAAAAGTGAAAGTTGCAATAAATACAAAAACTCAAGTAAAGTATAAATACTCCCAAAAACTACTTAAGTACTGTAACGAAGTATTTTTACTTCGTTCCTTTACACCACTGGATTGGAGGTAGCCCAGAGATTTGAAACACAGAACATCAGTGCTACTAGGTGGAAGCTGCAACAGTGACCACTTGCTGTCTGAAAGCACCTTAAGGGAAACTTCTAAATAGTTAGAAAGAGAAACATTAAATATGTACATGGAGCTATAGGGTCCATATTGTTAAAGGAAAGTTTATCAAAGGTTTAACTTTACAGTCTTGTTTGTTTATTAAAATCTGCCTCCTGCTTTGTTTCATCCTTTCTATATTATATTATATTCTCATACATTATTCATGTCATAATTATCATTACCTCCCTCCTTATCTACCTTCATCAATCTCATGAACTCATCGATGGCCTCCTCTTCTCCTGGGAATTGCCTCTTCAGGCTGGCTGCCATCTCAGTCTTCCCTGCATGGATATGATACTCCCTGAAAATGACAGAGAAGTAAGGTGGGGCGGGTCAGTGATGTTGGGAAATGCTGTTTACATTAGTGCACATTAACTTAGGAGTCATAGTCCTCTGTGTAGAAATATGAAAACATTTAAACATGGTAGGTAGATAGGTAGATACTTTATTCATCCCCATGGGGAAATTCACAAGAATTGCTTTGATTAGTCCACATGTATGAGTTTGGAGCCTTGAGAAGTATTGGTAAGAATTGTAATTTTTGGTCGTAGTTGTAATTACTTCACAGTGTAATGAAGAGCAAATGAAGAACCCCCTCTGCAGAAGAAAGAGTGGAAAAAGCAACAAAAAAATTAAATGTACGATGATTCTAATGTAACAGGACGTGCTCTACCTTCGCTGGTCAGGCTGACCCAAGAGCAGTGTATCAAAGTGCTGCTCCAGTTGTGTGAACTGCAGCTGTCCCTCTGTGATCTGATCCAGAGCAACCCTAAGCAGGCTGTTCTCATGAAGCTGGCCCAGGTAGTGTATACCTGGTGGGGGCAGTGGACTGGTTCAATCAGCTTTCATATCATGCTTGAAAAAGTAAAACATGAGCCAAAGTGCGCAGAACTAGGAATCATTTTCAAGAGTATATTGTTTCAGGATTCATACACAATTTTGTAATCGAGAGAAGAACTGATTATTTCGAAATGAAATTAGTATTCTTTTATAATCAGCCCACATCTGAGTTCCAATTTCTAATGTCTAATATGTCAGTAATGTATTTATAGCAGGAGAAACACTATTACCCATCATTTGAATTATATTTGATTTGACTTGCCCTTTTCAGATATTTTAATTTGCCCTAAATACTGGTTCTAAAAATGTAAGACAGCCAATCAGAATGCTGATTTTTATGAAAGTTGGGTCACTGGGAGATTTGTTCAGGATTTCTTAACTTTTGGTAGCAGCCCTACTTCATTAATTATGGATGGATCCAGAAAACACACACACACACACACACACACACACACACACAAAAAAAAAAAAAAAAAAAAAAACCACAGCAGAGGGAAGTCAAGTTACAGGTTGTTGTGACTGAGAAGATTACAACTCTATGGAGCCTGACAAGTACCATGAAACACAAAAAGTGACTTCAGCTATGTTCTCAAATAAAAAAAAATCAAAAGGCCAATATGCCAACCAAATATCAAATTGCTTTGATTAGTCCTCTTGAATTAATCATTTGTGAAGACAAATTAATTGAACATTGATTAAACATTTTGAATATTTTTTAGCATATGTTTAAGGGATGCCAGAATAGCATAGTTGTTCAATGAGTAAAATCCAAAGTAAATCTATTTAACTTTGTCCAAAATAAAAATATAAAAATCACATCAGATCAAAGACACTCATTAAATTAATTTAGCAGTAGAAAAGGGAGCTACAGTTTATTGTGTGTAGTCTGGTAAATCTGCATTTTGGTATTGAGGGGCCTAGAAATCCTTTCATTCTTTCATATGAAACTTCATATCAGCAGCACTACAGCACATATATTGTACGTAGTAGATATTCCACAGTGTAGCACAATGTTCACACAGTGCTAAGCAATAATCTAAATGAGTTGTTTGGATAAAATGTAGCGCAAATTTTGTCATGTTGCCTACTAAACAAGATATGTATGACCACAAATTATTCATTCATTTTTATTTACCCGCATAACTCTCTACTTATTACCATTAATAATAGTTACTCAGCATTAACAAAGACAGCTCTGCGTGACTGTGCAAAAGAACATTTCTGTGTGCTGGTCTGTGTTTGTTCATCTACTTCACTTTCTTACCCACATCAAACTCAAATCCCTTGTTCTGAAAGGTGTGTGTGCAGCCTCCGGCCTGATCGTGTTGCTCCAGAACTACAACCCTCTTCCCAGCTTTAGACAAGAGCGCTGCGGCTGCTAAGCCTCCCATACCGCTGCCAATCACCACTGCATCGAGAGCAGGGGGCACGCGGTCCACGCGGAAGCCTGCAGGGGAGAACACATTGCAGTGTAAAATCACTCTGGTGGAAAGTTGAGAGGTCTGCTCTCAAGAACACAGTCTTGGCAACCTGAACATATACATTCAATTCAATTCAATTTTATTTGTATAGTGCCAAATCACAACAAAAGTTATCTCAAGGCACTTGAGCAGAGCAGGTCTAGACCAAACTCTTTACAATATTAGAATACATAAAAGTGTCCATGTCATATCACTCTGTAAATCTGTGACATCTGAACTCAATTTATGAAAACAAATTCATATTCCTATTCACGTGAAGGAGGGATGACCAAAAAATGGATGCCTGCTTGTTACCAGCGTTGGTATGTAGTGATACAATCGGGCACAGGCAGGGCTTAATTTGGGCCGGATCCCAACGGAACAAGATCCAGCACCTCCCAGATTTTGACCGGCACTTATTTGATTGGATCCAGCACCTCAAGTGTTTTGTTTAAATTTTTTTTTTTTTTTAAGTATTAAATTTGGACAGCTATATCTTTCATTGAGTTTAATTTGCTAGGAAATCTCACTGTACACACAATGAATGTAAAAACTAAGAGAGAAAAAAGAGAGGAAAGTCGCATCATGTCAGGCCACGCCCCCACTACGTCTGAAGCGGGAATTTGATGGCTGTCGCTCAGAGAGGAGGGGGGGGGGATGCTCTCCAATGGGCAATGGTCCCTGCTTTTCTACAGCTGATTCTTCTTTCTTTTCTTAAACATTTAGGCTAATAGGTTGTTTTCTTTCTCGTGATCTTAGTGGTCCATTTAGCAGAAGGCTCTGTTTTGTTTTGGGTTTTTTTTTAATGTATTCCATGACATTTTTGTCTCCCTCTTACCACCAGAGCAACACCCACTCTTTGGTCCGGGTCCTGATGATTTAAAAATTAAGCACTGGGCACAGGCACGTAGAAGGACCAACTCCTATCTACAGTAGCAGCAAGACTTCCCCTTGAAATACAATTCTTTCTGACGTTTTGCATACTTTTTAGGAACATCTTGGTGGATTCGAGTATTTTGTTCATGCTGGTGATGAAGACAGGCGGTCTGAACCTCAGTGAGACATCCTGCTACAGCAGATCAGCATATAATACACAACACTACAGGACAAAGCACACTAATGTACTTATTTAAGTGTTGGCAAAATAAATGAACAAAAATATAATTTGAATAAGACTAATAAGAGTCTACAGTGATAGATACAGATATAGATAGATATAGATACAGTCATGCAATTTAGGCACAGAAGTGCTTTGAGCTAAATGTATACTAACATGCTCAAAGCGCCAATGTTAACATGCTGAAGATTGGCGGGCATATTGTTTACAATGTTCACTATCTCATTTTAGCATGTTAGCATGCTAATGTTCACTAAATAGCACTAAACACAGTGCAAGTGCATCTGAGGCTGGATGGAATGGTTTAATTAAGTCATAAAGCAAAGTATCGGACAAATTTATTTTTAACATGATGATGTCAGAGGATCATCAAAGTTATTACACTTCATCAGTTCATCATGTGGACCAGTGCTGCCACTCTAGATATGGTAATGTTGATCCAGAGGACAAGTTAGAGTCATTTCACTCTGAATCACAAATCTCAACCTCATAGTTGTGCTAGACATGCAAGGACTGACTAACATTGCCGTCCCAATGCCGTTCCTGCAAAACATGTTTTTGATAAGGATTTTCATTTGTAACTGTGTGACTGCCAGATGATGGAATATGACGGATCCCGGTTCCTCATCTTCCTCCAATGCTCTTCCTTGCCAGACCTACCAACAATAATCTATGGCTCACGCATCACAGTATATTATACATTATCAGAGACATACTGTATTAGATACACAAGATTCAAGAGGCTGCGTCAAAAACAGCACTTACCTCTCTTCAGCCTCTCGTCCCTCTGTCTGCTGTCAGTGACCAGGGGTCCTGGTGGCCTCAGGCACTTCTCACTGAACACCTTGTAACGTCGGCCGCTGATCAGAAAGAAAACGATGATCACCATAAGCAGCACCCAGCTTAAAATCCCTAGCACCCACCACCACATTTTGTGCACCCTATACAGAACTGAGCAGGATGGAGGGGAGAGGAACAAACAGCAGAGATGAAAAGGAACACAGCAAATACAGAAGAAAACACTGATTGAAAGAAGGGGTGATGGGAAAAAGATAAGTGGGTAAGAGAAGAAAGAAGAGCTCCTCTCCAAGAAGAATTTCCCTACAGAGGAGGGGAGGATCAGAATGAGGGGGAAAGCAGGATATATGCTTTATAAGGTTAAGGGGTTAGATAAAAATAACACATGACATTTTGGAAATTCTGACCCCACAAAGAGCAGAGTATGTAACACATTCTCCACGCGAGGACATGAGACTGTCAGAGAAGAGAGAGCTGGCTGTTTGTTGCTTTGTACAGACTGGTGTGCACATCCACATCCGATTTGTTTCTGGTTACGAAACTGCCTTAGGATGGATGTTTGACAAAAATTGTACTGTATTGCTGAAATCATTGTAGTTCCACTGCATGATTATGAACAAAGGTGCTTTAAGAGCCGAGATGCTGTGAGTGGGTTACGTTCGGGCCACTTGGCTTTCTGGGTAAATGGCCTGAGGTGTGTGTACAGTATGTATCATAAACCATTGGAGTTCAAATTAATAAGCCAAAATAAAAGGTTAGATTGGTCTTTTACTTGGCGATTTATTTCCTGGAAAAGGTGTCTTCTGTCTTATTGCAAGAATGTTTTGATCAGTTGCTGATATGAGGCATTTTAGTTTCCTCTCAAATTGATAGTTACAGCTTGTGGCTTTTGTCTAAAGATGTGTTGTTTCACACTGTGAATTTGATGGTGGACAAAGGTCCATAATTACACCATTTTGTCACTCTGTGCTGACAATATGCGAGAATAGTAGAAACCTTTTTTCACATCATGTTTCCCATGCACCTGTCAACCAGGTGTGCATTAGATCAGTGGTTCCCAACCTTTTTTCTTTGAAGCCACCCTTGCCTGTGTCCAAGACAAGCCAGGCCCCCCCAACCCCAAGTCCTACCCACATGCACACACTGAAAGAATAAAGTGATTAATTACAAACTTTTATTTGCAAAAAAATAATCAGCAGTAGGAGGTTTTTGTTCTTATTCTCATTGTTTTAAACTGTAGTAGGCTATATAGAAAATTTTCTTCCTTTTTATGTCTTCAGGTGTATCTCTCACACACACACACACACACACACACACACACACACACACACACAGCTTACATAAGGAATAAAGACAGACTTTTAGAGATGTATCAGCACCGAGGCCAATACATACATCTCCTTCAGACTAACTTAAACAGGGGGAGTCTGTTGATATTCACATGCATATCATGTACAGGTTGGGACACCTGTTATTAATTACAATAATAACAAACATTCATAACAATAAACAAGTTATTCGTTAAGTTTTTACTCTGTGCCAGTTTATTCATTCATAAACTAATGGCCAACTAGAGCTTGCATACCTTTGAGCAGGGATGTGATGGTTGTGACAGCCAGTCTAAAGTCCTGGTGGACATCAAGTCTGTTTCTGGCCTTTGTTTTTATTGTCACAAGGGCACTGGATGCTGTCTCAGACAAATATGTGGTGCTGAATGGGAGAATAACCCTGTTTGGCCAGTCTGGGAGCAACAGCTTGTCTTTTGACGATCCAGGTTTTTTTGTACCCGTTCTCCTGTAAATATGTTTTTGACACAGAATCAGCTTGAAGGTCACAAAGCTCATCTTCGTAGTCGAGGTATTCAACATGCTTGAGGGTGGATTTGTAAGGAGCCAGCAGCCAAGATTTCTTTGATAAGTACTCAACAATGTCTGCTCGTGGAGCAGGTCCAGGTGCCGGGTAAAGACCTACGCTCAGTGCCAGCAGACTGCCTCAGCAGCAGGGTAAAGTGCTGTTATTCCCTGTTTGACTTTTTCTCAGCTCTGTAATCCAGTTTGTGCACAAAAGCGTCCAAGGCGTCTTTGCAATGTATGACGTTTGATTCAGGTCCCCGCATCCGCTTGTTCATCTCATTGTAGAGCGTGAACATGTCCACCAGGTTTGTTGTTTTGAACCAAAACGCTTCAGTCAGCTGTTTACACAGTAGATGATTGTGATCTTGCAAGAATTCCTTGATTTTTTTTCTTGCAATTCCATGAAACGCACAAGCACTTGTCCAGGCGATAACCACTGCACCTCCGAGTGCAGCAGCAGTGTTTGATGTGTGTTTGATAATAAAGTTTACAACTTTAACAACAGTTGACAGCGGGTTACTAAGGTCCTCTGAAAGTCTTAGACTTGCCAGTGCTTGCCCATGTAGCATGCAGTGGAAAATCAAGCTCCCTGGGGCTTTTTCCTTTAGGCAGCTATTAAAGCCCTTGTCTTTGCCCATTGTTGCTGCGGCCCTGTCAGTGCAACATGCAACCTGGTTTTCATAGGGCAGATTGTTGGATGAGAAATATGAGCCTACAGTCATAAATATATCATGGCTGGTTGTTGTTGTTGCTAGATTTATAGACATAAGTATGTCTTATTTCAAGTCCTCCATCAATATATTGCACATAAACACTGAGGACGGACTCGTCTGACACTGTCCAGCTGAATGGCAAAGTTAACATTCCTCAGCTTCTCGTGCAGCTGGTTTTGGCAATCCGCAGCCATTTTATCAATTCTGTCTTTCACAGTGTTGTCTGAGAGTGAGACAGTTTGCACTTTATCAACAACATGCGGTCCACACTGCCTCTCCACAATTTTCAGGCAGGCGGGTTTGATTAGCTGCTCTGCAATATTGTGCGGCTTTTTAACCTTTGTGCCTCTGTAGTTCTGTGTAAATCACTACCTACTCTTTCAAAAGCTTGTTTGTTGTCCGTGGATCTTCTGGTGTCATTTCAGTTTGCTTGGCTTCATGCTGTCCTTAGCTAGCTTCTCACCACAAATGATGCATTCTGGCCTAGAAATGTCCTGTTCTTCCATAAAACCAAAATCACATGTTCTTGTCTTGCTCCTGATAGCTGAAGTGCATTGCATACTTCAATCAGTTGTTCTACACTTAGTCTGTACAGTGCTCCTTTAATGTCTAGCTGCAGCCTCTCAGAATCCATTTCACCAGAGAATGTGGCAAAAGCAGTAAAATAGGGGTTTAGTTAACTTTATTGACTCTTTGCTGCTAATAGTAATAATTCTACCAAGAAAAATGAAATTAGCATTGTTTTTTACATTAAAACATTTCACCTTGTAATCGCTTACTCTGGCCTCAATTACTCTTTTCTTTCACATAATACACCTGTCACACATGCTGGTAGGCTGTGTTTGTTTAACCCCTCTTTACCCAGCAGATGACCTGATTAGGTGACCCAGGGCTCTCCCAGTCCACGCCCCAATTTACAAATGCAAATCGCATTTAAATGAGCCAGAGATTCTCCTGTCCACACGATCGGGAATCAGAAAAGCATGAGCAAGACGCCGTTTGACCAGAGAGTCGCTGCAATTCTGGGTGACACTGCTCTCGGGGGGGTGGGAGCACATGTGGGTGACTCTGATTAAAAAGAAGGTATGTATGTATTTGTGTAACTCACAACAAATGTGTTCATACAGTAGCCTCCTCACATACACATCCTATAAGATAGAGGTTCATGCGTAAATGCTGTATGGATGCTATTATTTGGTTTGAAATTTTGAATTAAAATTTAAACATGGCAGCATATAAAAGAGGGTATCAGAGACTTTGACTCATGTTTGATCGCTGAATTTATTTTAAAACACAGCCGTCCCCGGCGTCTCCGGTTGGGGGGATTCCTCTGCCGTCCCTGGCTTCCCCGGCGTCAGTACGCCGCAACCTGCTGCTGCCGCCGCCCGCCCGTCTGGCCGTGTCCTCCCCCCTGCTGTGCTGGAGTCACAAGACGAAATAGTGAGAGCAATAGGCGGCATAAATGATCGCCCAGATCAACTGATAAGCATCCTCACAAATATCAGTGAATCAATAAATGCATTGGTGAATAAGTGAATTCTGCGTCCTTGCCTCTTGTACATGATTGAAATCAAATGTTGCCGGGCCCGGGTGGCCTCCTGGGAGGGATACAAGTTAATGGGTCCAGCTTCTGGTTCGTGAGTCCTGTTGCACATTAGTGCAGAAGTGCGCCGGGGAAAATGTGAGGCTGATTAAGACATTTCAGACTTTACGCACTGGGTTATTAACATGAGTACTTTGCACACAGAGACAATCTGGGGCTTGCTGGAAAGATCATAAGTTGAAGTTTAATCAGCAAAAAACAGTAAGTCACTAACTTTAACCAGTGACTAGTAATGATGCTGTGCAGTCGATAGCTCTGATTACATTAGAGCAGGGGTCGGCAACCTTTAACACCGAAAGAGCCATTTGATCCGGTTCCCACTGGGAGCCGCAAATACTTTTTGACATCTAAAATGAATTTATTTATGAACGCATTTATTAAATAGAAAGAAAAAATATTTTAAAAAAACAACAACTTCCCTTTCATGCTTCGGGGTTCACCCCAGCTGTACACTTATTAGTGCTTTGACTACCCTTTTGAAGATGGGCTATCATCTTATCTAAAATGAAGATAATACTGTATATATTGCTTTTTCTTACCTTACACTAAAGTGTGTTGTTTATGAAATCCACGAAGTGCTACAGAGAAAATTAAATTTGATCTATGTAATGAACACATTTTGAACATTTTGAATTCTTGAAAAAATAATACAATGTCTGAATGTCTCTTTCAAATACATTAAAAAGCTGAACTTAAATTATCCATGTAGCAAACAAAAGCAAAAAAAAATGCAGTGAGCCGTCATCCTTATATCGCCTTTGGACTTTCAGAGCATGTAGCGGAGCCTTGACCTGAATTTAAAAAATAAATTGGGGAAGAAAGCACTGTGTCACTAAACAATGAAAAATAAATATTTGCAAAATATCTGCATAAATATTTATTTTACCTGGTTAATGGGACTTCTGCTCCTGAACCTCTGCGCACAGCGTCTGCAAATCGGGGCTGTACGTCACTCTCATCTTTACGCAGGACGTAAGCTGTCATCTGTGAGGCGTGAGCGGTGTTTGTTTTTAATGTAGTTCATGGTGGAGAATAGCTGCTCACATACATATGTGGATCCGAAGATCGACAGGACTCCAAAGGCATATGTCTTCATGTTCATGTAGGTGTCGGGGATGGCATTCCATGTTTCAAACACGAGTTTGTCCGGTCTTGGAAGGTTATACCGGCTTTCGCGAGTATGACGTTTATTTTGAGCGACGAAAAACAATAAAATATATTTATTCTAATATGTCAAGATCACAATAATCTTCCAATCTAGAACTAAAATATTAAAGAACTAACACAAATAAAATACACTTCAATTAAATACTTAGTTTTTTTTTTAGTAATTTATTTTCCCAAGCCACTCAGAGCCGCGGTATAAGGATGAAAGAGCCGCATGCGGCTCCGGAGCCGCGGGTTGCCGACCCCTGCATTAGAGAAACCGGCTCTCGCTGCAAACTGCGCTTTAATGTTGACCTGTTCAGCTGCATGATATAGGAATCTGATATAACTGGCTGACTTGCTGATAATGCCGTCCCACACAGCTAGCATGGCTCAGGGTCGACTGACACATTCTCGATCGGCCGGCCAGCTCCCTCTGGTCCCGGTTCCCAGGCACCCCAGTGTGGTCAGCACCTGTATGGGCACAGGCAGCGCATGGCTCCTCGCCGTGTTGCGCTCTGAGGCCGGCTCGGCTCTACGGCGCTGATGAGCCCGCTGTCATCGTGTGCCAGCAAATCTTCTGTCTCTGTAGACACGCTCTCTTCTTACTGCACCATTTGCAATGTCTTCCAGTGCTAACGCAGCCATAACGGTATTTTTTGCCCCACTTTACGCATGCTTTTGAATCCACTCATGTAATTGCAGACACCTGCGTATGTTAATTTTTCATCAATATTAATTGTTCACGTGTCTCTGATATACACATCACTCAGTCCAATGATTAATTGTTTTCACATTTATGTATTACAAGAGTTTCCCAGCATCACCTCTAAGTGTCGCCAAAGGATCCACAGCTGTAGAAATGTGCGTACGCCAGCCATGAAGTTGGGGTGAAGCACCGCACATTTCCACGGTCATTTCACTCTTGATACATCTGAACGTTGCCGTGAAAAAGGGCGTATGCCACTTTTTTGTGCGTATGCACATTTTGTACATGAGGCCCCTGATGTCTATCTGATAGTGCTGTTGCTAAATTTAAGGAAGTGATTCCATTGGCATTGAATTTCAATGCCATGTCTAAATTTAACGGAGGACTCCTACACTAAATTTTGTCCCTCCCAAATTGATTATTTTGTTGATAGTGCTGGAGGCTCAATGCGGTCCACTCTTGATTCTATTGCGCCTTTAAAAAAGAAGTTAATAAAGCAAAAGAGGTTAGCTCCATGGTATCGCCCAGAAACTCAGAAATTAAAGCAAACATTGCGTAAGCTGGAAAGGAAATGGCGTTCTACCAATCTGGAAGAAACTGTCTTAAAACATACAAGAAGGCCCTTCGCACTGCCAGAGCAGACTACTATTCAAAATAAATAGAGGAAAATAAGAACAACCCCAGGTTTCTTTTCAGCACTGTAGCCAGGCTGACAGAGAGCCATAGCTCGATTGAGCCCTCTATTCCTATTGGCCTCAGTAGTAATGACTTTGTGAACTTCTTTAATGATAAGATCCTAATTATCAGAAAGCAAATTCTTCCTGTCCTCCAATATGGGATCCATACAAACAGCTGTAAAAGCTGATGTATGTTTAGACTGTTTCTCTCCAATTGACCTTAAGCGGCTGACTTCAATGATTTCTTCGTCAAAGCCGTCAACCTGTCTTTTAGATCCCATCCCAACCAGGCTGCTGAAAGAAGCCGTACCTGTTATTGGCACTTCTTTAGTTGACATGATCAATCTGTCCTTATTAACAGGCTATGTACCACAGTCTTCTAAAGTAGCTGTAATAAAACCTCTTCTTAAAAAGCCGACTCTTGATCCTGAGGTACTGGCAAATTATAGACCTATATCTAACCTTCCCTTTCTCTCGAAGATCCTTGAGAAAGCAGTGGCTAACCAGCTTTGTGACCATTAACAGAATAATAGTCTAGTTGAGGATTTTCAATCAGGATTTAGAGTTCATCATAGCACAGAAACCGCTCTGGTGACGGTAACAAATGACCTTCTTGTTGCATCAGACAGAGGACTTGTCTCTGTTCTCGTCTTGTTAGATCTTAGTGCTGCATTTGACACCGTTGATCATCAAATTCTGTTGCAGAGACTGGAAAATTTAATTGGCATTAAAGGAACTGCACTAAGCTGGTTTAAGTCCTATTTATCAGACCGATCTCAATTTGTACTTGTCAATGATGAATCCTCGAGACACTCTAAAGTTAACTTTGGTGTTCCACAAGGCGCTGTGCTTGGACCAATCCTGTTCACCTTATATATGCTTCCCCTAGGGAACATTATCAGGAAACATGCCATCAGCTTTCATTGCTATGCAGATGATACCCAATTATATCTGTCAATTAAGAAAGACGAAACCAACCATTCATAACCCATCAATGCATCGTACTAATCCAACTTCTTCCCTCTCTCCCAGTTTTGTGCTCTTCTCTCCTGTCGCTTTCCGCAGGTTCTTGTGTTACTGGATCCCCAGAGTCCGGACCCATGTTTACAAGCCTCTGACTGACAATGTGTCCCCATTCAATACTGCTGTTCAATATGTACACGCCTGTGGATTATATTGCTGCTTGTCATACGCCCCCCCCCCCCCCCCCCCGCCTGTTAAAAGGAAGTTTTTCCTCGCCACTGTCGCATCAAATGCTTGCTCATGATGGGAAGTGTTGGGTCTCTATATGTTGTCGGGTTTCTCGACCTGCTCTGTATGTAAAGTGCCTTGAGATAACTGTTGTTGTGATTTGGCGCTATACAAATAAAATTGAATTGAATTGAATTGAAATGAGTTATTCTTATGTGATGCAGTATTGTGTCTTATGGAAATTGTAACCACGCTGAGTAAATAAACACTTCATAAATTTTGACCAAATCAACAATTTATTCAGTATTGAGAGAAGCATGTATTATGCCTGACTCTACAATCAGTCCTACAACAAAATTACAAAGTTCATGCCTGATTCACTGTCCATTTCAAAGCCATGTGTGACTGTAGAGGTTTTGTTTAAGGATTTTGTTTAAAATGGAGAGTATTGAATTTAAAGGAGCACTCCGCTGATTTTATGCATCAAGATCACGGGGAGAACTACTCTGCCTGTGAAAACATTTGCATAATGTATTTGTAGCTCTGAGGGGACCTATGAAAATAACCCAGGTGATGTCGGAGTGATCACTGGAGTACTCCTTTATGAAAACATATCTTAAATCTCAAACTGAGCATTCGTTATGTAGAATTTGGCAAAGAAAGCCTTGGATAATACATATTTAGTACATATACAGCGTACATATGTACAGAAAAGCTATACTACAGAATAGTCATGTCATGCTTCTGTATGAAGACTGATGGAGGCAAATTACTTCACAACTGTATTTTTAAATGTACATCACTAAGTATAGATACAGTGACAACAATGGCTTTATTGCATTCATGAGATTTTATAGAAAAATGACACAGTGAGTTTTTGGAATGTCCTTGAGAGAGCAACAAACATGGTGCATCTAAACACCAACCACTCCAAAAATCCAAATATACCTGTCAGACAAACAACAGTTTTAAAAACTAGAGCATAAATATAAATGTAATTTTACAAAGAATGAGCCACTAAAGGTGTATCCTCTAATATGCTTATGCTTCTCATTTATCACTAAACAATTCATTGTGCATCAAAAGTATTCAGTAGCTGCCACAATAAAAGATCTGAGTACAAACACGCTGCTCAATGAGCTTTCTACAGTTGGCACCATGGACAGTGTTACATGTACAGTGGCCCAGCAGTGCACAACACAACATTTTGCTTCAATTTTTTCAGGTTTCTGACATTTTGGTTTGTTGTGCTGTTCACTCCTAGGCATGCATGTTTTTACTGATGACATTCTGAATGTTATCACTAAAGTGTCACATACTGTAAATACTAGGCAAGAATCTCATACCTACTAAATCAGTATCTATTACATCATTATGTATCTACATGCTATCTATAAATGGTTTACAACTGAGTTCATACATAACAAACAAGTCTGATTTAAATTAAAAACACTACAAAATAAAAAAAAGTGCAAATTAGGAATGATAGTATTTAACAAAATCACTCATTCATATGAAATACAATGTTGTAGTAAAATAGGACTCCTGTAAAATGTTTTCAATGTGTGTGTTTGCGTTTTTATATGTGAAGAGATTTCAGACTATGTAATGTCTCCTCTATCATCCATACTAAGGGTCTTTAGATCTTGGGTAACCCTGGTTGAGTTCATGACTAATGAGCAGTTTGTTGCATGTGACGACAGTATTAAGATACAGCCAATTCTCCAGTGGACCCCCAAGATGGTTCTAGAGGTGACGTTTTGGCAAGTGCATATTGTACGGCTTTCTGCCTTTTCAGTACCTGTGTTACTGTTTATGTTCTTGGAGCTTCTGTTTGTGTGCATTTGCATTATTGTGCTTATGCAGCAACTGAATGTGCAGAAAATGAATTAATGACAGTAATAGAAATTGCTTGCCTTTTTCATGCCATGTTACTGCTGGACAAACAAAACAAGGTCTCCTGATAATTATGACTTTGTTTTGGTTATTATTTTTAGATTTTAGCAGCACTTTTTGGTCAATTATTTTGAAAAAAAAAAAAAAAAACATCAATCAATTGATCAGGTTTTGCTTGTAAATTTCACTAGTGCCCAGAGCTAGCAGATTAAGTGTAACCATCACTACTGACCTCATGAAATGTAAACAATGACAAGGTCTGCTGAGGATTATCAGTAATGGCAGAATTAATTTAAAAACATACAAAAGTCTTTGCTCTAAAATCCATGCACAAACAGGCACACACATACATTTTTGCACAACTGCAAGTGTGCACACACACGCACACACACACACACACATTCAGGACTTTTAATTTTTCAACCTTCTTTTCACATTTTGGTTTCTTTCTATCCCCTCTTTCCTGAAAATATAATCGTGCATAAATAATGGATGTCTTATTTTCACACACTGAAGAAAATATCCTCCTATTCATCCCGCATTTACTTACTCAAAATATTTTTCTGACACTAAGACATCGCTATGGTCAGATTTAATGTGTGGAAACGTGTGGAAATCTAAATAAGAACTTCCATTATTTACACAGAGGTATATTTTCAGCACCTTTGTTTTCTTTGTTCCCCTCCCTACTCTGCCCTCCATAGCCTTTTTCTAGAAAACCCAAGTGACAGGGACCCACTGGGGGTTTTTAGAAACCGTTTCAAGGGCGGCTTTGACAGTACGGTAGGTCTCGTCCAGGTTGTCGTTGATGATGCTGAGGTCAAAGTAGTGACCGTAGGCCGCCTGGATTTTAGTGCTCTCGTTGCACGTCCTCTGCAGCTCTTCATCCTGAGACAGATAAGACATGACTTGGTTTTACATGTTTTTATTGGAATATTTTTGGAATCAGTGAAGCTCTTCTTTGTCCTCCAGTTAATACTGACTTCTATGTAAAAGTGTTTTCTACCGTCAGTGTCTTAGTAACCACCCCTGCCTCTGCAGCTGACTGGTTCATCGCCTTGAGCACCTCAAAGTCTGGAGATTGAAGAAACACTACATAGGGCAAGAACTCGGAGGTCCGCAGCACTTTGACAGACTAGAATGCAACATGAACACACAAACACATTTGATTAGAAAGAACGTCTTAGACATTTTAAAGAACTGGGTTTAAATCCACCAAATAGCTGGAGATTCCTGACTGGTCACAGTGAGTGATTAAACTCTCCTAAAACATCAGTCGATATAAGATGCCTTTGAGCAAGGCACATGACACTCAACTGACGGATTAGAGCTCTTCAGTGGGTAGCACCAAACTGGTTTAACTTGACAGTTTCAAGGTAAAGTGAGTGACTGGACAAACATAATCTGTAAACACTACATTTTTGAAGCTGAATTGTATTGGACTGTGTTACATAAACAGCTGAAATATTTTTCACATTATAAATATTTATAATTATTTTTAATATTTTATCCACATCTTTTACTAATAACAGGAAGGATCAAATAACATAAACATAATGAAATCATATAACACAATCCAACAACACTACAAATATAGGCTCAAGAAGTGCAAAAGAGAATAAGCATCTCTCTAATCCTGCATCTACTCACAAATATTGTCCATAGGCAGACAAAAATGTTAGCTCAGAATTTTACTGTTTTGGTTCACTCTCACATCCTTGTTTTTTGCCCACAGCAGACAGTTAACAGTTTTCAGTGAAGATGCTCTAAAAAAACACTGTGCACTACCTTTCCAGCAGCAAAGTTAGTGACTAGCTGGTGAACACAGTGGAGAAATTAGCAGCTCAACTGCCAGGCAAATGAGTGTTCATAAGTCTCCCTTAACAACGTAATATGTTGATAATATGTCAATGTTGTGTTTTCGGAGTGCATTTCTTGAAATTGTGTAAGGGGCTTGTTCATGCTAAAACAGGGTAATAAGTTGCATCATAATCTGTTTCTTTGTAGTGTGTGTGCATACCTGAGGGTTGGCGTCCAGTATGCAGATGCGTCCAGCTTCCACCACCTCGTGTATGGAGTCAATCTTTATTCCGTACAGGTTGCTGTCATACTCTCCATGTTCGAGATAGCGCCCATTCTTGATGTCGGTCTCCATCTTGCTGCGACTGGTGAAGGCATACATCCGGCTCTCACGATCGCCCTTTTTGGGCTTTCTGGACGTGTCTGGACACACACAAAAAGTCATGAACACACAGGCACTCCCCCTCACTTTTGGTTCCCCTTAAGAAGCTCTTAGTTTGTTAAAATCATTTCCAATTAGAATCACATGTATTATCTAGCTTGCTCCAGCTGCATTAACGCTATATGATGTTTACACAGGATTAAAATGTTTATGTGCCTGTAGTGCAACAGTCTACTTTAATAAATTTTCATACATGGAATGGTGGTGCCAAAGAGATGTGGATCCCTCAGTAAAAGCTTGTTCTTCAGTCTCCGCCGGCCCACACCCTGGGCACCAATCAAAATCAGAGTTTTCCTCTTGAAAGGTGGGACCTTGGCCACCTCCTCGTAGAGCAATATCTCATGTCTGTCGAACTCTATAGAAGAAGGAGAGGACGGATTAAAGGACAGAAAGTAAGAAGGAGGAAGAGTCACATGTGAACAAAAATAAGAAAACAAGGAAGAGTAGGAAAAAAATAACAATAAGCACTAAAAAGACATCACTTAACAAACAACTAATAACACGGTTTACAGGACAGGCTGTCTTACCTGCATTTTTGGTGGTAACATACATCATTTTCTTCTTCTTCTTCCCACCAACACCAGTACAAAGATTCCCTGCCACATAAATGGAGCACAGCATTATTCAGGCACTGAAGTCAGCTAATACTCACTGTTACCATTCATGCTTCCCTATCACTGGCTCATTCATCAACTGTCAGCAGCCAATGATCATCATTATTTAAGATTTAACTTTAGTTTATGTACCTATTAGGGGGAATTCATTTTACCAGCAGAATCCTCTTTGCTGCTCAGATTCCTTTAAAGTTCCTCTTTAGAGCAGAACATTTACTGCTAACTCTAATTAAATAATCACTTGCTGTACATGGCCAGTGCCTCTGAGATTCATGGAAAAGTCCAACATTAAAGGAAACGTTCAATATTTTTGGGAAATACAATTATACTCATTTTCTTGCTGAGAGAAGATTGATGGCACTTTCATGTCTGTATGCTAAATATGAAGCCACGACCAGCAAAAAGACTGGAGCAGCCAGCTCACCTCTGTAGACAGGTACCAAAATGCCCCTTCCAGCACCTCTAAAGATTACTGATTATCATGTTATATCTCATTTGTTTGTGTGTAAAAGTGTAAAAATGACAAATTACTGTTTGATGGAGAGGCTATGCACCACACTATTTATTGGTCAGCACAATTTGTAGATTCCAGGAAGTTACTGGCCCCAACAATAATGTTAAACGTCCCCTTTAACTCCCACTTAAAGAGTGGTGGTTAGTATAGGTAAAATGATTAGATGAAAATCAAAACGTAATCCTCACATCTCTGGGCTTTGCTGCCATCCTCACCGTCACTATCATCTAGCACATTTTAAAGTCTCCAGCTTCCTCAGGCATCATATTACTTGTTTTTACTTGTTGCAGAGTAGGAACATGTAAAAAGTCACTCAAATTAAGAAATTTCTGTAATTCTTGGGTTTATTATAATTTCTTTTTGGGGTACCAACTTAAGCGAAAAATGAGACATGGCCTATCACCACCAGATGGCAGTGTAAACAGCAAAAAAACTGAAGATGGGAAAATCCACCTGCAGTGTACAGCAGGGAAGATATTACAGTAATAAAACAAAGACAGTTGCTCAAGACATAAGCTGCACCTTCAACTCTCAAGTCAATTGTATTTGCCCTTGTGTATTACTCATGCATGAAATGAAATTAAAAGGGTTCATTTCCTGTGTTTTGCAAGCTGCTCCTTGTCATCATTATGTGCTAATACACTTTTTATTGTTATTTTATTGCTCATCACCATCTTTTCTTTGTTCCCATCATTCTTTCTTTCCAGTTACCTGCAGGTGTCAGCTCCACATCTCTCTTGACAAAGGCTTTCCTCTTTTCCTCCAGCATCTGACTGGGGATCAGGCCCGCACTACCACCCTCCACATGACGGGCCTGTATAACACACAAACAAAATATACACTTCACACATATACATCCGTAAGAAAACACTCCTGTGGTTTTGCTATATTTCTATTGAAAGAAAATCAGCATTTGAACTGCTTTCTGAAGCTTCTCAAATAACTGAAAATGCAAACAAGTACACATGCTCTTTTTGTACTCCACCTGCCACCAGTTGATGTCATCCTGGTTAACTATCTGCAGGATGTCTCCTGTCTCAAACCTTAAACCAGCCTCTTTACATGGAATCAGGTTGTCATTGGCTGGGTCATAGTCATAATGACACTTGAAGAACACCTGGAGCAACACAGATACATACATAGATCTTTATCTCAGTACTCTTTTCTGTTTTTGCATCCTCAATAGTGCATTTGACAATGTCTGCTATTTACTGAATATCATTTCTGGCCATTTTTTAATTCACAGCAACCAGCATCACTATGACCTCGTGTCCACTCTGCATGTTGTGTTTGTATCTGTCACCTGTCTTGGCGGTATGGCTTCGTGGTAGCTGGGCAGTATCTTAAGAACTACACTTCCACTGGCTGCTTGCAGCTCCTCCTGCAGCACCCTGGGGTCCTGGCCCACCTCTCGTCCATTAACCTGCCAACACATTGGACAAGAGAAGGTTTCTTAGCTAACACATTTTTGTGTGTGTATGTGTGTGTGTATTTGCGGCACCTTTAATGGAAGATGACAGGTTTCCAAAGAGTTCACAAATACCACGGTGAGCCAAAAGCATGAAAACAGAGCAACCAGGACAGAGCCTTGAGGCACTCCACAGTTAAAATCAGACAAGGACAAGGACGACGGAAGTAATGTAAATAGTAAATAATAAAGTTTTTTTCCTTTTTAACCTTTGGACACAACCAGGCTGTTTTCCACTGGGGCTTTACCAGGTGGCTAGCAGTAGCTTCATATTAAGCTTACAGACATGAGTATACTATTGATCTAACAAATAAAAGAACATAGGTAAAATAATAAAATAAATTAACAAAAAGCAGACAAGAACATCTCTCAAGATTAGCTGGGGACACGGTTTCTGGAGAACTACCCAAGGTTTCAAAATTCAAGATATTGTAAAAATGATATTGTGATATCTTCTTTTTTATTATTATATATTGTGATACATTTTGTGTACAAATATACAATAACAATCACAATTTTCATTTAGGTACTTTAAGAGTCTATCCTCTCTACTCCTCCACTTTCGGTTTCACATACGTCACTTTAACAATTGCATGGACAAGTGCAGAGAACAGAACTAGAGAGGCATTTAGAAAAAACAACATATGGACATATGGACTAAGATTAATATCACAATATATGTCACCCTTTGGGTGGTGACTGTATTATATCAAGGAATTAGTTTTTTGTATATCTTGTAAGGAGTTATGTAAATAAAGTTAATATTTGAATAATATAATATAATGTCTTTTGCTATGTATAGTGATTGTCCAAGTAATATCCCCCAAGATTCATATTGTAGGGTGCTGGGGAATGAGAGGGGCAGACTTCCCAGCATGCCTTGTGTTGCAGCCCGGCTCTTAGGCTGCAACAAAGCAGGGAGTGGAGACGAGGTCAGTTGCAAGAAAATATAATTTTATTTACAAAAACGAAATAAATAAAGAATTACAACAGTCAGTATCAGTAATCAGGCGTGTCAGCATGTCTGAATGCGTATGTGTGTGTGTGAGAGCAGGTAACCAAATCCAACCCAAACAAACCAACAGAACAGCAGTGCCGCCATTCCCACACCCACACGGGGTGAGCAGGTGGAATGAGAGAGAAAGTGATGTCCAGATGTGGCTGTTAAATAGAGTACCACCCTGGCCCGGGCCCTGGTGTTACTCATTCTTCATGATGACCCCGTGTCAACCAGAGCCTGCAAAATAAAGCGTTCAACAAAGCAGTACACCCCTAATGGTGTGGAGGGGTCGTCACACTTGTTACTCTATGTTTAAAGTCTGTATATGAAAAGGGAATGTTTATTTAAGGTATTTCATGTGGGTGAATGTTGCCGGTTGTGCCTGTTATTGTTTGTTGTTGATGTTTGTGGCTATTTATAATGTTTATAGTTGCTGATATTGATGGGACATTTGGCACCACTGACAGACTTTTAAATTAGTCTTGGAAAATGAGGAGTTTTTGATGTTGAATTGATATATTGGGCAACATTTTTTAAAGGGCGGGATCAGTAAATTTCGTACTACGAATAATTAATGGTCTACCTTACCTCTTTGATGATATCTCCTGCATGCAGCAGACCTTGCTGGTCTACCATCCCCCCATGCAGGATGCGGGCTATAATCAGCTCACCACCCTCCACCTTGAACGTCACCCCCTGAAACACAATTACTGATTTTGAAGTTCCAATTAGCCATGTGTGTACATTTTATGCCCACTAGTCTCTGCTTCAAAACTTCAAAAGTGTTAGTATTTATGGAATGAACGATGTCAACTGTGTTTGTGTTTCAATGTTACCTACCAGATGCTCCCCCGCCACTTTGCGTATGCCCACCATGCGGATTGCGTCAGGTGGAGGGTGCAAGTTGTGTTTGTGGCTGTCCTCTGGCTCATGATCCACAAAATCACATGGGCTTGGGGGTGGACTTTCACATGCCTGGGATGCCACTGAATCATGAGTCTCCAGTAGAGACTGAGAAGCCAAAAAGAAAAAAAAATCAGGGTTAGACATAAAATATCAAAACACTATTTACTTTTTTCTCAAATTGTAATTCCCTGCTTTCACTAACTAAACACATGTATATGAGTACGTGTCTACACCTGGAAGTGAGGCTGTGTGAGTATGCGTGTGAGCTCGGCTGCAGTGTTGGAGCAGTGCGTGAAGGGGTCCAGGTCCCTGAGGATCTCCTGCAGGAGCTCCACGTTATTCTCCCTCACTGGTGACAGACGCGGCTCCTTCAGACTCTCCTCATGCTCCTAACACAAGAAGACACACACAGACACATTGAAAATTAATATACAGAGGCACAACTACATGACAGAGATGCATCCTTACAACTATGTGCAAATAAACAGATGCATAAACACAAGTCAATCTTAATTATCAGTGTAATTAAAAGTGTGCATGCACCACACCAGAGGGCACTCCATGATGCCTTTGAGGTAGATGAGGTCCAGGTCATTGGCCGTGGTGGAGCTGGTGGTGCTGTCACTCATGGCGTCCAACACCTGGGGTACTATGGCACACACATAAATATAGACACGCACATCCACACACAGAGAAGAGGGGCAGATGGACAGTAAGAGGGAGAGGACAATGAGACAGTGACAAATGAGACAAAGCTGCTCCGACTGGAACTGTAGTACTGTTTTAAATGAATACCTAGCATGATACAGATGAGGCTTCATCTCAATTAAACTTGTTTGGCAAAACTTTTTTTTTTTAAATTTTACTAATTAAATCTTACATCAGTGTCAAACAGCTGTTCATGTCCTTGTAGAATCTGGAGTGTATTTTGATCCTTTTGACTGCTGTTATTGAAGTCAAAATAAATTTGGATGATATTTTGAACCTGTTTTCTCTTGGTCATCTTCAAAGGGCACCTTCTGCAGCTACTAATGCTGGTTGATTTTCAACAGTAATCCTGCTCTCCTTCATGGAGGTGAACCAATACTTTTTCTTGAGTCAGATATTCTCATACTGGTATTCTTGGTTTCACCATAGACTGTATAAACCATTGACGTAGTCTCTGTGATGTCATCTGTAGAAGAGCAATTTTGAAGCTAATTGTAGCGTGCAGCCATCTTGTCAGTGGCTACGTTGCCTAACTCTGGTTAATCTAAATATGGACAAAGAGGTGGAGCGAGGCCAGAACTGAATGAAACCTGTTTAATGAAACATGCTCACCAAGCTAGCCAGCTAACCCAGGGGTACTGACCTGATTCGGCACCGGTTACGGTACCTTAATAAGCCTGCATCATGTTATATGTCTACATTTCAATTCTACAATTCTACAATTTCATTTAGCAGACGCTTTTGTCCAAAGCGACGTACATCTGAGAGCCTTCAGCGAATCACAATCAGTCGGTTTCAAGAGTATAATGAACTTAACATTTCTTTTTTAGCAAAAATAGAAATGTAAATTATAACATTTGAGTTCATGGACCATCAAATTTTGTTACTGTCTAGGTTCAACAACCAGTTAGCATTGTAGCATTGTTGTTGTTAACCTGTTAGCATTGTTAGCTTAGATCAACCTCCACCGTCTTCCCCCCGGAGAAACTCATGCTGGACACCCAAGAGAAACACAGTCAACACAGCAGCACAATCAAACTCCAGCCAACAAGCAGCTCCAAAACACACTGAGAAAACAGCGCAGACATCCTGGACAAAGGCACCACACAGCCAGTGGCAGCTAGCTGGAGCCAGATGCTAACTAATTAACGGGCTACTTACTAGTAAATGAAAAAACGGGAGGGCCGACTTTTGCGTTCAGCAAGCTGTGTCATTTATCCAGTATTTACATGAAAAAATATCCGAAATGTAAAAACATCACAAACACAGACGAAATTCAGTGACTGAATGAGCTCTGTGTTTGGAGGCAACAGCCAGCAAACTGTCAATCAAAACGACGTTGCTCTTCATTAGGCACAATTTCAGATTTTAAATGAGTGTGTTATTAAAAAAAATCCGCCCCCGTACAGTTGTCATGAAGTAGAAAATCAGCTAAAGAAACTAAGGCTGTTTTTTGTACCAGGTTGTAAACATGTTTTCTTCTGCCGTAAAGTTGGACATTTTAACATGGGGATCAAATGTAATTGACTTCCTTTTGGAGCCTGCCCCTAGTGTTTATTCAAGGTACTGCAGCTTTTTGCCCTTCCACGTTGGCTTCATTTTTCAGCGCCAACATTGAGAATAATTATATGGTGACAGAAAGTAATGGGGTGGAGGGTTTCTGGTCTCACCAGGCTCTGTCCTGGTGGAGGCCACAGGCATGGTAGAACTTCAGTCAATCTGAGAGAGAAAGAGAGACAAAGAAACATAGAGAGAGATAGAGACAGAGGATATAAAGAGTGGAGAAAACAGTCCATCTTTAACAGTGAGTCAAAAAAAACAGAAGGAGAGTGAAATTTTTAGTTTTAGCAGCTGAACATGTAGCAATTTTAACATACAAGGTTTCCAATCTATGGTGAACACGTTCAGTCAAAACTCCTCGATACACATGCAGTTGCAAAGCAATGTTTACATTTAGATCAGACAAAATGGTTTAGTCAGTATAGCTGCACACATATCCCAAACTATATTAATTTAAAGGAATAGTAGACATCGGTTTCTTACTGACAGAAAAGAAGAAAAGAAATGCTGACCCTTCACACACAGTTGTTGTGCAAAGAAGTTTTTTGGAAATACACTTATTTGCTTTCTTGCCAAGAGTTAGATGAGAAGATTCAGACCATTTTCATGTCTGTGCCATAAAAATTAAGCTATAGTTAGCTGGCACAGTGTGTGACCATGCATGTTTGTATTATTTCCCTACATTAAACATATGCAAACTCCTCCTTTCCCCACAACATCAAACACACAGACATAGAGGGCAGGTGGTGACATCAGCAATGGAGGGCAGAGGCCCAGCGATTGTTCTGGAATTGAGCAGCCATACCGAAAAAAAGAGATAAAACAGTGAAAGAACAGTGAAAGATGCAGAGAGAGCGTGAGAGAGTCAAGGGGAGGGGAATGAGGGCGTAACTAATCTATATATTGCCACAATAGGCACAATACAATGGCAATTCAGGGAGAGAGAGGAGAACAAAGAGGCACATACACCATTTTACCATACATGAAATCCTTTCTATTTCTGCAGCTTTACTAGTATCTGTCTGTCTATCTATCTATCTATCTATCAACTGCTGCTACAGCTCATGGCTGCCATGGAAACCCACCCTCCTTCAGTTTTTCTTTTACACACACACACATTCTCATGCACACACACTTCCACTGCTGTTATATGCTAGAGTAGGCATTATACAACACCTCAGGCAAGAGCAGCAGGAGAGAGTGGAAGAGAGGATGATTTTAAAAGAAAAGATTGTGAGGAGGAGAAGAGAATGGAGGGATGACTGGATGTAAAACACGATACCCGAAAGATTGGATTTACACCTATATCAGTTATTTTCACCATTTGTATGCAAAGTGATGACAGCACATGTGATGAAAACACTACAAGATACTAATTCTAGGCCCGACATGGACAACAGGAGGAGGAAAAGCTGGAATAAAGCATTAGAACTGGCCAAAACTGGATTTTTCAATCCAACTTGGTTAACACTGTTTCTTAATTACCTCGAACATACCTTAAATGTTTAAAGAATATTTACTGGACAATATATGCACGAACAGAATGCTCAATAAATCAAGTGCTCAATAAATTCAATATATCAGTCCGGGTCTACTGAAAACAAGTCAGTTTTATTCTCATTTTTCATGCTTACTTGGCCTTATTTGCAAATAATTCAACATTATATTTGGCATCAAATAATTTTACCGATTTAAACATAAGCCTGAGGAGAAAGCTTTATCCGTTTTATAGCAAAATAATTTGGAAGAAAATAGATTTTAATGTCAAAATGTATTATTTTTTAGTATAAGACATACACATATGAAAAGAACAAACAAAAATGATGTCTCATAATTAAGGGTAATCCTATAGAGTAGTTTACGGGGGGGCTTGCTCAGCTACTGTTCACTAGGGATGAGCCGGATACTCGTTTCAGACGAGTATCCGTTACGGATAAAGCATGTTTGACGAATACGATTATGATACGAGTAAAATCTGTTAATATCTGTGCTCGTGCTGAAGGAAAATCCTCATTGTGGAACTGACTGTCTTCGCGCTCTGTGATTGGCCAGTCACACACAGCGCCCGCCCCTCCCTACACAGACACGTCTCTGCTATAGACTGTATGGTCTCTGCACGTCTCTCCCAACATACGCGCGGTGCATTTGACAAGACAGAGCTGAAAACGGCTCGCGTCGCGTCATTAAATGCCTCCGCTCCGGTCCGATTTTTTTTTTTTTTTTTTTTAACCGTCTGCTTGCTCTTAGTTTGGCTGGCGATATGAAGTCAGTTGAAAAACTTTGCTCGTACTGAACGAGGTGCTTTTGAGAAGAATACAGTGAACAAGGCTGACATATTATTTCCCTGTTTGCCATCACTGGATGTTTGCATGAATCATGAAGTTCACACAGATCATTAAAAAATAAACAGTCTTACAGACCACTTACACACATACACACATATAGCTGTAGCTGAACTTACAAAGTAGCCTATATTAATATTGTTATTGAATGTGGCTGCATGCAGTATCTGACACTTTCTCTCTGCAGTTCATGAAAATAATATTATAAATATTATTGAGATATACTGTATATAGGCTTTGAATACAGTAGATTAGCAACTTCTGATCAATCCATATCAATTTCAGACTTAAAATAATTTACAGTTTTAAGCCTCACCCATTTCTGCACTCACTTCCGGTTTAGGCCCCGCCCACTCCGAATACAGATACAGATACAGATAATGTGGATGGTTAAACAGATACGAATACAGATACAGATAATGGTGTACTCGCTCATCCCTACTGTTCACCATAACTACAAAAACCAAACAGCCCTACTCACTAATTACTGATGTGACACTGCTGGAAACTCCACCTGCTACCCTCCATGTCCCGCTTCCTCCTTCCCTTGCTTCTCCTCCTCTCACACCTCTGTCCCTTCTCACTGTTTTTCCACTTGTCTCCTTCTCCTTTTCTCATCATAAACACCATCAAGTCTCCCTATTGTCCCATCCTCTCCCTCTCCTCCCTCCCTTTATGCTTTCCCTTGCTCACATGTCCCCTCATGTTCCCTCCTTCCTCTTCTCCTCCTTTCCTCTATTACTCCCTTATTCAGCCCCCCATCACTGCCCCTCCTCCATCCGTCTCCCATCGTCATCCATCTGTTCAGCTGCGCCAATATGTAAAGAAACAAATGAAGCCACTTGCACACACACACACACACAAACACACACACACACACACACACACACACACACACACACAATTACTTAGTGTACATAAGAGGTGTTTTTGCATATTGTCACATCTCCTAAACATAACAACTTGGTTTTAACTGGCCCTCCATTCCTCCATGTGGTGAACCCATGGTTGGTTGCCTTGATTTGAAGTTGCTATTTTACACGATTTCAGAAGCAAATGTCTAAATCTATAATTAAATATTCTAGTGAGGTTTACCAAAATTTTTATTACCATATGGATGTAATGGGATTGTGTGTGTGTGTGCAGGGTTGGGGGGTGGCAAGTGCGTGGTCAGCCTCCTGCGTGTGACTCATAGTCTCTTTTCTTAATCAGACCTTGTTTTTAATGTTACCTCTTGTTATTCCTCAATGCTCACCTTACACACATAAACACACAATACGGTAGCCACACACATACACGGAAGCGCACACGCACGCAAGCGTTTTGTATCAGTGTCAGGGTCACAAATAACAAAGCATGACGACTGACGCATGCACGCGCGCACACACACACGCAAGCACACGCACAAAGACTGCCCGACAAACAAAATGCTAACACAAGACAGCTAGGCTTAAACACTGTGGCTGTTAGCATACTTAACGCTACTAAGTATGCTAACAGTATGTTTTGTTAAGGCCCGGTGTTAATGTACATTAACTGTAATGTGAAAGAAGCCGCCATGTCTGTGCTGAATTAAAAGCCATTCACCTACCTTTCAATACGATGACACGGGCTTCCTCCTGTCTGTGATGTCTCGTGCGCTTCTTGTTGTCGTCTGCCTTCTTTCAGCAGTCAGACAGCGACGTCGACAAATTAATCACGAAAATACGCATGGCTTCCGGGAGATTTTCAGAATAAAACCGTATTGGCAAAAAAAGGGTACGTACAACGTTTCAATGAAAAACCATAGACTGTATGAAACAAAAAAAAAACGGATGTGAAAAACGGATGTTAAAATATTTTTCTTCTCATGACTTGGTGTAAGAATGATGGAAGCAATATAGTGTGTATGTTGAGCTTTGCAGCTTCACCAGCGCTGAACTCAGGGAAAAACTTGACGGAGGCAGTCATACTGTTTAGCCCTTTCTGGCATATTTTATTTTTACGAATAACTCACACCACACATTTTTTCGGTCATGGCAGTATGAACTCTGAACTTCACATAGAAAAAGAATCTGAACGTGGCTTAAACAAAGATGTAAAGACACAGCAAGAGCCCCTGGCTCACAGACTTGCGGCTCACAGTGGTGAAAACAAAATACTGCACCTCAGTAAACAACGGTACAATCACATCTTTCATCATAACAACTGGGCTCACTAAATAAAAGAATTTCTCTTAACAGTGTAGTATAAAATAGGTGGGGATTTAAGACGTTTAGTAGGTCTTCCTTCCTGCAGCTGTCAGACTAACAAACAGCACTACATCACACATCAATTATGTGATTACGCTGTGCAAAATTTCATTTAGTCTTTAATTCAACTGATCATTTATATAGTGTGTATCTTGTTTAAATTGTTAATACAGCTAATACTTTTATTAAATCAATCCAAATTTTATTTAATTACCAAACCGTAACTTTAAATTTGAAGTCAGATTGCAGCTATTTCCGGTTAAAATTTACACACTCCTGAAGATTTGACGCCTATCAATGCGGCACCAATCGGAATGAGAGTATTAAAGGACCAGTGCGTTGTTTTGTTTCTTGTATTTTCTCTACATGTCGAAATAAATTGATAACGATATTAATAATCAATAATTTAATAAACACTTTGAAGTAGCCAGAGCTGAAGCTGTCGCAGCTGTACTGACTGGACTGAAGGCAATGATATCAGTGGGTTAATCACAAGAACAAAAGATGAGATTTAAAGCAATAAGCTGTCAAATTGAAGGAATGTGTGTGACAGTCCTGTGTTAAAATAAGGAAAAACTTTCCTGTGACCTTTTGTGTCTGCTGTTTTCCCGTCATGTGTGTTCTCTGTTTCTATCAGCTGAATGTTGTTGGTTGATTCTGAACTCTCAAAACTGACCAAGACAAATGAGCATGAAATTCCAAAGTCGCCATGCAGCTTTGTGTTTTGAAGGATGCCGTAGCAGGAGATACAGGCCTACTCTAAAGCGAAAACAATGCAACAGCGGCATGTAGCAGAGAAATCTGAGTATTACACCTGGACACCGGAGTGAAGGACTCAGTAAAAACAAATTAATACAAGAGTAATATCTTGGTAACAATAGAGTAATATTTGGGTACTTAATGGTAGCAGAGACACTTGACAGAAAGCGTTGTTATTACACCAAACCAAACAAATATTCCATGTTTTTGTACGTAAACTGAAAATGTCCCTGTCGTGGAACTAATAAAGGAATATCTTATCTTAAACAAATGCATTCAGTTTGTTTGTTAAAGTCATTCACTGACAAAGAAATGTACTGTATGCTATCCTAAGCAGCAACGTTACTAATGTTCTGTAACTTGTGAACAAATGGTTGACTCAGTGAGAAACCTCATAGACTGATCTGTTAAAGGCGACACATGGTCTCCAGAACCACAAACACAACATTAAAGTCAACTATGCTCTAATTGATCACAAGGACATTTAAGGTTGCCAGCCTCTGTCTCATTCTACAAGTCATGTAATGTTAGTGTTTCTGGTTTCTCATTACATCCAATGTCTCTTCTTCCCTGAAGAGGCTAAACGTACTGGAACTGATCTTTCCATCAGCCTCTCCTTCCACTATCTGTCCTGACCCTAAACCCTCACAGTTTTTCCTCAATTTGCTCTATAAGAAGAACCTCCCTTTTCTTTTATGTGCTAGAAAACAATCCAGCAGATGTCCCTGCAAATGCAACCCGAGGGGACACAATTTAAGTGGTGATGAATAACACTTAATCTTAACAAAGAGGAATAGCATTCACTTTGTTGTACAGAAAAGCAATAGACAGAGCTGCAGCATCCACTGTGTTCTGTCCTCATTTATTTTCTCTGTTTAGCAGTCAACAAACCCCACAAGAACCTGATATATCTTATTCATCTGTATCACAGAGCTCCACTGTTGTCCTGTTCCACCAGGTGACATGTTTCTTCATTTCTTTGAACACTGATACTGTGGTTTATTTTGATTCAGTTCCACAAACACTGTCTCCAACAAATGCTTTATTTCCTCCTGTTTGAGTGACTTTTTCTGAAAACTCCAGTGATCAACTGTTTTAGGAAAGTATCCCTTTTTTTTAAAAAAAGGAAAAAAAGTCATTTTAAAAAAATTAATATTCATGAGCTGTTTAAAGTTTTATGTCTTTAAACCAATAGCTTTGAACTGACACAGGCAAGGTCAGAAAGTATTGAAAGGCATACTCACACGTTTAGGTCTTTTCATGGGATTTGTTGACAGTAAGAGGAAAAATATCAAATTAAAAATTACAGTCTAAAATGTGTTGTGTTACTCATCAGCTGATATTAAAGTTGGGCATGTTGTAACTTTAATGCTCCCTTATCCCATGGGGTTTGGATAAGCAAACTCTCTATGCTTACAGCATCATCACGTGAATCCCTAAAAACATTCTGACTCATCAATAAATTCTGATCACACAGAAAAGGTTTAATTCATTTATTCTGATGTTACTTTTTACAATAGCAACAGCAAAACAAGGATTTCCTCCTCTAAACAGTGTGGGGCAGTAGAGGGACGTGAGGCTCACATACACACACACAGACAGACACAGTTCCACCTTCTGATTAGTAGCTCTGATCTCATATATATATTTATTTCAATAATAAATTATGTACAATTTTGTTGCAATTAGACAAATTTGAGACAGTGACAAGAGGGACAAAGAGAGTTTGTGTTGTGTTCCAGTCAGCGATGGTCATTCGTTGGGGTAAGACTCAGGGGTCATATGTGAGAGGCACATGTTGAAACCCTCCAGGTGCATTGTGGAATACGCCCAGAGGGATTGCCCAATGAGGAGGGAAAGAGGTGGTGGAGTTACCACATGTAGGAGTCGTCGTATCTGTGGAAGAATGTGTAATTGCTCATATAAACATATATATGTGTTCATTATAGGTCACATGACTCCTTCATACTTGTGCGAGTGCTTTACCTTGATCTCTGCTCTCTGTTACTGTCGCTGCCAAACAGCAGCTCTGCAACCACATCCTCCTGAGTTGAGCGCTTGCCATACCTGGGAAACAGATAAGGAGAGCAGTTTTTAGCTACACTAGTAGTAAATTTCTTGGCAAATATTGGATGGATGGCAATGAAATGAGACAAAGGTGTCCAGAAGGTGAATCCTAATAACTTTGGTTATCTCCTGGCTTTTTATCTAGCACCACCTGTAGGTTTAATGTTTCACTTATTCAGTATAACATCTCATGATCTGCTGGATGGATTGATACAAAATTTATAGAATGAGTTCTTTGGACTCTGATGATCCCTTGACTTTTCCTCTAATGCTACCGTGTGGTTGACATTTTTGTTTTTGTACTGGCATCACTACTGACACCATTTGTCAAAATCAAGACTTCTTTTCCCATAACACATTGCTTCTAGTCTCATAGAGGACACCAATAGTCTCTTTAAAAGCTTTGTTTTTGGTGGTCATGGTAGCTCATAATCATTCACATTCAAGACAAATATGTCTTTTTTCCTTCTGTTCTCACTTTGGCCATTGTCTGTTTCCTCTTACTCTCACCTGTCACTTACCCTCACTTTGTTCCTAATGCTTCCATTTCACAGTCAAACTCAGACTGTCCATTCAAGAGTGTGTGTTTGAAATTTTAGCTGCCTGTAAGAGGGTGTCATTTCCAAGTCTGAATGAGTCTCATGATTCTCTTGATAAGAAAACTGAGGCTCTGAGAGAGCTGCAAATGTAAAACCACAGAGCTGTATAACGGAAAGTTTACTTTGTATCGTCGGTGTGTTTGTGTGTGTGTCATGAAACAGCGCTATTTAACACAACCCCTGCAGAGCGACCTGTAGTTCCTCTGTTTTCCCATCAACCACCTGTTCCACCTCCCTCTATGACCCCAACACCCAATCTTATGCTTCATTACACACAGAGGAGCTGTGTGTGTTGCCCCGTACGAAAGCAATCAAGCAGCTTACACACAGTGAGACACATCAGGATGTAAAATGATAATGGTCTGTCTGCACCCATATGTCTCCCTGAGTCTCCGTGGTTGGTCCTGCTCTTATTTTCTATCTGTCTGGCTGACATTTCTCTCTTGTCTTGTCCCCGATCGTTCTGTATATCTGCTTTGTCTGTTCATGGTTTTCCAGCCTGATTGGTCTTCTTCAAGGAGAAATATTCAGTCAGATATTGTAGATTTAGATTTAGTCAGTCAGAAAACCCAAAGAGAGACAGAGACCTCAGGACAACAGCTAGCAACATGGAGGTGGACTGCCAGCCAAGTTCAATCAGTCTTCAATCTTTTTTTTCTCACCCAAAACTCTAAAATCAAATTTATACAAGGCTTTACAAGCATACAGAACACATACAATACATTTATATAGTGCTTTGACAATGTAGTTATGTACCACCTATGCAAGTCACCTGACATACAGATCTGTTAATTTCATCCATAGTGCACAGTCAGTCTTAAAGCCATCACATTCCCCAGCATTTTATTTGATACAGAAAAACCTCATATAACTATCTTATCACATTTGAATTCATCTGCAACTGCCAATGAAATGTAAAAACTTTAAACCTGAAGCAAGCTGACTCTTGATAGCATTAGGATTCTTCTTTAAACTAAGTATGTAAATATCAATGACCTATTTGGCTTTCATGAGTAAAAACAGATGAGCTAGACTGCTTCAAATCCACTTTTATACCTGAGAGCAGCAGGCATCTGCTCAGGCCTCGCTAACTGGATTTTAGATTCTTTCTTGGGCCCATCTGTGTTGATTATTGCTCTGGTCTCCTTGATTTGGAGGCCTGGAGGTTTTGGAGAGTGCCCAGTAATCCAATCTATTGAGCTCCCGTGTGCCAGCGAAGGCTTTAAGGGGTGGAGGAGGGGGGAGTGTATCACACATCGACAGAGCTGTGGGCTTAAGTACGAGCAGGAAACTCATAGAACTCGATCGCTATAATGACTCGAATAAAGCAAAATGAAACGTGGACTAATGGAGCAAATGGTCAGAAACAAAAAGACTAACTCAGTTGAGCTGCTGTCACATGTTTATGATTTTATCACCTGAAAATAAGTTTGGAGAAGGGTTCATTCAATTTTTGGAAGGATGATGCAACAAACATACCTTCTTCTATCTTCCCGAGGACCATCCATAAGCTTAAAATTTATCCTTAGGGACCATATAAAAATTGTTATGGAGAGAAGGAAGGATGAACAAAAACAGGGGAGGGAATTGCCATCTTTCTTTTGACTTTTTAGGTAGAGCAGAGCAGGGCTTGGACTGACATTTTCTAACCACAGATTTATATTTCTGCCTTCCCTTGTCACATTTGTCAGAGATGGAATATTCACCACTTTTTTTTGTATTTGTCACAAATATGGACATTTTTATACACATTTTTAGTGTAAGCACTGGTGACTATTATTATTCAATTTAGATAATGAGCTCTGAAACGGGGTACACTGTCTTAATCATAATATTAATTTTACTTCATTTCATACGTTTGTAAGGTCAAAACATTTAAAAAGGCAAAACAGAGACTTCAGAGTCTGCGGTGGGCCTTGCTTCATTAAAATATTATAGTAGAATAATATAATACTACAATCATTATATCTAAAATAGAATATTAAATTTAGGATTCAGCCCTCCTCCCCATTCCAGTAATTTCCATACACTCCCTAATCTGAACCCACCAGTGAGCTAAACAGAAATAGTGTATGTAATACATTGTACTCTATTTTCACAATACGATGCTCCCAGAATGCAGGATTTCTATTGGTTCCCAGAGTCTCCAAAAGTAGATGTGGAGCCAGAGCCTTCAGTTATCAAGCTCCTCTCCTGTGGAATCAGATCCCAGTCTGGGTTCAGGAGGCAGACACCCTTTGCACATTTAAGAGTAGGCTTAAAACCTTCCTCTTTGACAAAGCTTATAGTTAGGGTTGGTCCAGGTGAGCCCTGAGCCATCCCTTAGTTATGATGCTATAGGCTTAGACTGCTGGGGGACTTCCCATGATGCACTGAGCTTCACTCTCCTTCTCTCTCTCCTCCACCTGCATCCATTCATAACCCATCAATATGTCTTATTAATGCAACTTCTTCCCTCTCTTGTAGTTTTGTGCTCTTCTCTCCTGTCGCTTTCTGCAGGTTCATATGTCACTGGATCTGCAGAGTCCGGACCTGTGTTACAAGTCTCTGATTGCACATGTGTCTCCTGTGTCTACTGTTAATATCACTGTCGACCCACCCACGGATTGTAGTATTGCATGTGTATGTGTGCGGATACATACCTCTGCCTAGTGATCAGATTGATGTAGTGTCTCAGGGCTGTGTAGTACTTGGCCAGCTCTTCGGGTGGGGCGTCCTCACCGGGGTTCTCAGGTTTGGGGGGGTAGGCATCAGCCAGTGTTCCCAGGCACACCAGCACACACAGCGCGACGGCCACCAGCACTGTCCATGGCTTCAGCATTACGGCCATCTGTAACAGGGCAACAAGATATGGGGAGCTGAGTTGAGCATTAACTTCAGCACAATGATGAGGATGGCCAGTCTTAAGTTATTCAATGTATTATTATTTTCCATTGTATCACTGGACAAAGTGATGAAAAGGTTAACATAGGGAAGGTATTTTGTTATAAAATCAATAACAAACACAAAATATCATCTCCTATCACAGATTATTGATTGAATTAATCCCATGGCACCTTAAAAATCTCTTAAGAAAATTGAGAGTGATGGTGATGCAAGATATTTTCTCTTTCTTCACTAAGGAAAAAAAATGTTTGGTGCATGTCTAACCTCCCCTCAGGAGCTCAGAGTGGAAACACAGTGTAATTTGTTTTCCTAGAAAATGTCTGCTCGAGCTTAATTGGCTGACCAGTAAATAGAGGTGTGTGAAGCTGTTCAACAAGTCAATATATATCATGTAAAGAAAAAAAAGCCCTCCTCAGGCTGAAGATTGACTTATTGTCAGAGTCCCCTGGCTGAGAGTGGTTTAGTTCCCGAGGAAGATGAAGAAAATGGATTGACTCCAGTGGAGGAAAACAACTTCACACATCATCAGGGAGGCTGTGACTTTGACGGTTATTATGAAATGGACATAATTTATGACAGCATGACACACAGATGTGTTAATAATGCTTGTTATGCTGTGCATCTTAATTTCCACTCTTGTGTATTATATGAAAGTTGTATCTTTTCCTTTATGTGAGCTTTAAGGCTACTACTATTACTACTACTAATGTTATTATCATTACTCAAAAAACAACTCACCAACGCAATGAGAATCTCATAACTACATATTGTTCCATGGTTGCAAAAAGACATTATTAAAATTTCATACAAAGACAAATAAAATAAAATCTTTCGAGCTAATTTTTTTTTAATGCCACAACAACAACAGTAACAAAGACAACAAAACTACACTTCTATGTTCCATGACTCATTGTCAAATCATTTGATTTGAACTTTGCTGGCTATTTTTATCATGTCAATTTTAACTTATTACAAGAAAAAATCATTTGATATGGGGAAATGGCTAAAATAGATCAAATTAAACATGTTTGATTGTAACAACTGAATCTCTACTTTGGCAAATTGACTGCTAAACACTTGCACATGAATGTCCACTTACACAGTATATAGCCTATCTTGCATTATTTTTCTTTAAAGTGAAAATTACACGCTTTTGCCCTTTATCATTTTTTGCTCTTCATTTTGACAACAACACTTGTAAAATTCAGCGGGCAAAATATTACGATTATCCTATAATTTTATATCTATTTTATATCTATAAGGTTTTCATTTGTTTTTTAACTTTTTGTGTTACTTTTTGAGTTGAGTGAATGTATATGTATGAATGTATATGTGTATAAGCAGATATCCTACATTGTCCATTCTATTATAAAACCCTAAAACAGTAACAAAAACGGCGGCTGTGGTTGTTCAAGGTTTGACAGATGAAGTTAAGTTACAGTGAGCAACAGGTTTGCTTCATAGTTTACCTGCCCTTCCTACTTCTTCTTATTCTGTGCTCTTACAATAATTCTCATTCTTCTATTATTATTATTATTATTATCATTATGTATTATTACAAAGTGATTCCAGTCTGTCGTTTGAAATAGCAATAATAGACTGTTGCCATTACTTTTAAGAAATCCCTGCGGATATGTTTGCAGTCATACAATGCCAATAAGAAAGAGAAGCAACTGTCAGATTTGCTGAAATGTGTCTGTGGATGGGGTTAAATTAGGTGTTGTCCCTGGTGCTGAATGCTCTCCTACATCACCACATATCTGATCTGACTTCAGCAGAAACTTCAGGCACAAAAGCCACGATAAGACTTTGTGTCTGCATAAACACACTTTTTATTTATTTATTTTTGACAAAACATAATTGGAATTTTATTGCACCTTACACATCTACATGTATGCATCATGTTAAATTATTGCCATATAGTGATCTTCATTTTTGTTTTTTTTGTTTTCTTTTGCCTCTTGATTACTATTTAAATTATAACTGCAAATCCTAACAAGTCATAAGAAAATTGAAAAAACTCATTATCTTAATGCAATAGTCTGACCCTGAAAAAGACCTATCGGCAGTTGATGATGAAATAATTAGATAGTGTGATTTTTTGTTATTTCTTTTTCTTTCTTCAAAAATTGAAGAAAAAAGACATAAACAAAATATTTACACTATATTATTTAGAAAATTCTGCTTGCAAAAGTTGCAGTCTGCATGTATCTCTCAGTATAAAAAACGTGAGAAAATTCTTTCAAATTCAATTTAAAAAGTGTTAGAATTAAATGCACCTATCTGATCCCAGTGCATACATACAAAACATAGGAGTGAGAAGTGTGTAGACTTACTTTGAGCAGGCTTTGGAGGTTGTAGGTAGGAGTTGGAGTGACAGGTGGTTTGACAGAGCAGAAGGGGTTTGTCGTCTTCTCTCCTCTTGGATCGGTTTTTACTCAGCAGATTGCTGCACCTTGGTTTCAAACTCTCACAGAGGTGATTTATATAGTTGAGCAGCGGTGGAGGAGGGAGGGGCTACGCCACAGTGCATGTGTGTGCATGTGTGTGTTTGTGTGTGTGTGAGAGAGAGTGAGGCAAAAGGGTGGTGAACATGCGTCAGATGGTGGTGATGATGGAGACATTAAGGCGCCGGTCACACTGTCAATCTTGCATTTTTTAGAGATGACATTTTAGGCCACAACACTCAAGAACTTAAACAAAGGGTTGCTGTGGATTTCCATCTGCTTCCTCCAGAAAACCCTTGGTCTCCACAAACACATTTTTAACACATTCAACCAAAACTGCAAATTTCTACCACCTCCAACAGCATCTTGACCTATGACAAGGAGAAAGAGCAATATGAATGAAATATCACTTTACATGTTCAAATTGCTCTCCCGTGTGAACTGTTAACATCTGCATTTGTTGAGATGCAACAGAGATACAGCAGGCAGCAACTGTATGGACTAAATGAATAAAACTGATTAGAATTATCATGTGTTTGTATGATTGGCTCAACTTGATGTTTTTCATGAGAAAATGAATTTCATTTTCATTGGGTTAGATTGGATTTGCTATTGCATTAGTCCCTCAATTTGCGTACTGGCGTACTTTAAGAATTTGTCACATAATTACATTGACAATACATTTAGTTTTTCTTCCACTCTTCAAATTGTGCAGATTTATTTAAAGACGATCATTAAACAGGGTGTGCTGATCTGGTTTCTGCCACTAGGCGGAGCTCTGGTCAGTCAGTCAGTGATAGAGCCATGAAGGAATTTCATTGAAAAATAGTTACATCAGTGTCAATAAGGAAGCATGGAGGACCCAGTGTCTCAGCTCTCCACAGCTTTGACGCACAAACACATGTGTACTGTGGTTTCACGGATGGCACTGTCTCTATCCAGCCTCTCTTGACAATCCAGCCACCTCCTCTCCTTTGTGATTCTTCTCCTTGATATATTGACAGCAGTGTTTTACTACAGGAAGATGTAGCTACTCTGATTGTCATCTCTGGTTGCAACAAGAGTTGCATGTCCAGCCTGTGTCTGCAGCTTAAAGTCAGATCTGGTGCCAAAGGTTTTTCCATTAACAAGATACAATCATATATACATATCCATTAATTGTATGATCCAGTACAAAAATGGACCCCCCCCCCCCCCCCTCCAAACTTTTCTCATGTTCTCATGGTTAAATATATCTGGCCCACCTCTGTTTATATCTTTGTGCCTTATTAGTCATCCTGAAAGATTTTTTTTCATATGCAGCAACCTTCATGGCTGACTTTTTAATGCTTCCAACTAACTTGATTTAAAAGGACAACCTTATAAAATGATCTGGGAACATGCATTTGATGGCCTCAAGCATTATTTTGTGCCAACAGACACAGTATATCACTGTTTATATACAGCAGTATATAAGCAACGTATTTAATGTTTGACCTCAGCATCTTCATTGATTTTTGTAAATATCTGCTTATTCTGAGTTGGAACGCAGCAACACGTTTCAAACAAGTTGGGACAGGAGCAACAAAAGACTGTGAAAGTTGTGGACTGATCCATAAACACCTGTTTGGATCATTCCACAGATAAAAATTCATTGACAGTTCATTGGTAGCAGGTGATAGTATTACAGTTTTTCTCAGTCACTTTGGTGCATTTCTCTGATCAGAATTAAAGTTCTCTTAACTGTTAGTTCAACCTCCACAACATTTAGTCATTTGTGCACATCATAGTAGCAGTTTCTCATTCTTTTCAACAAATCCTTTGGACATACAAATCCTTTGGACATACATCAGTTGCTTTCATACAATTCTCTGCTGTTTTATAAGATTATCATTTGCTTATGTCATGTCAGTCAAAATTAACTATACTTATTAATGCTGAATAGTCATTCCCTATAAAACTAATAGTCCTCATTTCATTGCTTGAGTCATTACATACAAAAATGTTGAACTAGTTGTCAAAATCTGTCAAGCAAATTTGATACATTTCTTTATCATTTTATTCCTGAGGTGGGTTTCAATCTGGCAAAAGGTAGACAGTGTGGAAGGGATTGCATTGGACAGAGAGCAACCACAGATGTCCCAGGCCAACGAGGAGGGAATGTTACACTGTGTGCAGCCATCTCAGAAAATGGCGCCCTCACTCATATCCCCCGTCTTGGTCCATACAACACACAACATCTGCTGACTGTTTTAGACAGTCTTTACAGGGACATAATCCCTGAGAATGACAGGGGTCTAACTGGAGACCATCTGAACACGTATGTTGTTGTTTGGGGTAATGTGCGTTTTCACCACTCAGATCTGGTCAGACAGTGGTTTGCAGCATGTACTTGAATAATTTGCAGTACCGTGTATGTTGTATGTTCAGTTCCAATATGTACTGCAGTATTGTTTACAGTTGTGCGCAGCTCTACCCAAAGGCTGTTTCTCATGTTTGTTGTAAATATGTGTGTATTTTTCTTTTGCACAATGCTTTCAACACATTAGAATTGAAAAGAGCATACGCAGTAAAATGTGAAACATACGTATTCAGTGTCTTGTTCTCAGTTACCTCACTAAATACAGTAATGTGTAACTTTACTGTAGTTTTCAAATAGCTGTGCAAACAGTGTATGGTGCTGTCTTGAGCATTTTCAGGTAGTGTCACCAAGACCTGACTTTTTTTGCATTTGAAAACACTCCTAGAGTAAACTGTCATAATGAAAACATGACTAAGCCGTTTGACTGTTTTGTTCATAAACAATGGTGTTGGGACTTCATTTTGTTGACACTGACACTTTGATTGACATGAATACTTGCTTTTGAGGAATGTACTATCCATTTTGAGCAAGTGAGACACTTTTGCAGGTTATCAACTCGGTTTTGCAGTTTGTACTAATTGTTTTGAGAAATGCACTAACTGCTGTGCAAATGTTAATAGTGATGTGAGAAATGCACCAAAGCAACTGAGAAAAACTGTAAGATTGGGTATGAAAGGGGATCCGGGAAAGAGGGTTGAGGTTGCATTCTATTTCAATTTACATTTTACACAGCATACCAACTTTTTTGGAATTAGGATTGTAGTGAACTTGTTTCAGAAAACATACAAAAGTTTGCATGATACCTTGCTGTTTAACCCAGTCCTCAGATTTTTGCAATTTGTGGTTTTGGAAAACCTAAATAAAACGCACCACCCTCCAAATGTCTTTTTATGCAGAGTGTTTCTCTTATTAAAACCAAATGCACATCACTTCAGCAAGTGGAGAAGTCCAAAGCCTCAAGCTGGTGGTTGTTGTGAGGAGGGGTTAAGTGAACAGTCAATTATTCAAGGAGTAGATAAAGCAAAGAAGGAGAAATGGTGGAGAAAAAGATAACAATAATAAGACCTTTCTGTCCCTTCCCCTCTTTAGATCTACCTTCAAATGAGAAGGAGATGGAACATCCTCTCTTAATGCAATGAAAAGGTAACAGTGTGACAGAGTCCTGCCCTGGAGCACCCCATTTACACAAATTGTTTTGATCAGAATTGTCACTAGAGGGAAATTTTGTGTGAAATCATTTGGGCAAACAGGAAGTTACAAGTCACACACGCTAGAAATCTTATACTGAATGAGGCCCATAATATCCATGAAAGATCAGCATCATCATATAATCCAGTTGTAGTCATCCACACACCTAACTACAGCAGACCCTTTTTTAACTGTTTCTATTTACAACAATGGTCTAAAAATAGTGTTTTTGTTGTACACAGTGTTTTCAACTGTATATCACCTCTTCACAAGTATAGAAGAGCAAAAGAAAAACAATACTTTATGGTTCAAAACATTTCTGACATGTCTGTTGCTGCCTGGTTTATTGAAACTATCATCAATAATACTGATGATATTGACATAGCCATATTATCATAATGTATAGCTATTAAGTAGGTGAGAATGTGATAAAAGCGTATAGAAATGCAGAAAATCCTCTATCCTTAAAAAGTGAAGAAAATCTGTTGGAACTCTTTTTTGATAAATGTACCCCACCCAATAATCAAAAGGTTCAAATGAAATGAAATTGTAATCTTTATATTCAGAATTGTAATTGCAATTCTAAATATATCACCTTTCTTTATTTGGGATCCAACAGCAACTGGTTAAATTACAAGTTTTCCATGGAAATATGATGGACTTTTTCTAATACATCTTTTAGCTGGAACACTGGTACAGTCATTTAGGCAGCTGATCGTTGTCTTAATGACATCACACAACAGTCCATCAATATCCAGATCCAGATCCATCCACTTCAATAACACATATCGATCCTTCTCTCTACACAGAAGCTTGTAGGGACTAATTATCGTACCAATTAAACCGATACAAATCTTAACAGAGCATGTGGGAGTGAGGTAGATAAAAAGACTGAAGTCACAAATGTTGAGAGCAAGAGAGCGAGACATAGAGTGCAATAATAGGCTCATAGCTGCACGTCCGTGTGACGGCTTTCACACATCGTGTGACGAAATGAGCTTTCCCACAAGAACATTACCAAGATGGCTAAACGAGGCTTAACTGCAACCGAATGCAGCCCCACAGATCTATTGGACAGATTGGTACAAAATATAGACTTTCGGAATCTCCAGAGGATGAACCCTACTTACTTTGGTGATCCTCTGACTTTACCTCAAACATCGCCACAAGAGTGAAATGTCTTTAGCACTAGATGAATTGCCATGACATTTTGGTCTGAACCACTCTGGATGAATTGGAACTTTGGTGGTGTGTTTCACATGCTTTTCATGTAGCACCACCATAAGGTCAAATTTTTATTTGTCCAATACTTGTTCATTTAACACATGAAGATTGAGATGGTGAACATGGTAACATTACACCTGCTAAACATCAGCATGGCTGTACTCTTAGTCTTGCTGTTTAACTGTTACTAGCATTTGGGCATGTTCCTGTGTATGACTGCCATTGAAGACAAACCATAAGTCTTAATGTGTCCTGCTGCATTCTTTGAGCAGTTGAAGCTGAATTTGCTGTTCTCAGATATCCTCTCAGTCAACTTCGATTTAACTTGTAGCCAGTGCGGATAATGCGGTACAGACAGGGAATGAATAGACACCTGCTATAAGGGCTGCTGCAGTTAGCATAGTTTTATATCAGAATGATTTTTTTAATATTAGCGAGGTATCACATATCTGCATAATATAGATTGCATGAAGGATTATTATGGTACAATATTACAGTAGTATAGAAAAATGCAATCAGATATCAGTTTTCATTGCAAAGCTTGAAAAGTAATAATCTAAATGTAATTATTCTGCTGGATTATGAAACAGCTGTGATTGAAAATAACAAATAGATAAAGAACATGATTTGCTCCCTATGATGGCTGCTGTGTTTCCATGAGGTGAAACCAGCAGCTTCCTGGAAGGTGACAAATGAATCTTAAATGTTCTGGTGTTCTTTAGTGTTGATGGAAAAAAAAATGCAGAGGTTGTAGTTAAATGGCTAAAAAGTGCAAACTACAAAATATTCCTTTAGAGAAATGTAATATTTAAGTTTTGAAGCACAATGTTAATGAGCCAGTTACAAGGTGTTATTATGAATTGTTTAATTAAGATTTTACTAAAAATCTCAACAAATCAGCAGCCTTTGTCTTTCTCTCCGCTCTTTATTCTGCTAAATAAATACAGTATATCAGTTATACATTATATTTTCTTATTTTTTCCAAACAACCATCCACTAATACAGTGTAATCTTGCTCTGTCTGTGTACTACTCAGACAGAAAGTCAATGAAAGTAGTACAAACATGTAAGAGATTAGCTCTCAACCGTTGTCTATTCCCTGAGCAAACACAGGAGGCGACTAATCTACTGTGTGTGTGTGTGTCTGTGTGTGTGTGTCTGTGTGTGTACTTGGCGGGGAATGTCACTGTGTTTGGAAAAGCCAGCACACCATAGTTCCTTCCACAAATACTTTTACCTGTGATATTGCTTTACTAAAAGTGCAATTACCGACTACGGTGTGTGTTTGTGTGTGATTGTCGACCCAAGAGTCCACCTTCATGTTGCCAATGACTGGCATGAAATGAGACAAATTAAGAAGAGGGAAAGAGATTTGATGTCAGTGGCAGTAAAGAGAACTGAATTGGATGACACTAAACAGGATAAAATCGAAATTATCTGGAAAATTATATGGAGATGAAAGCAAACAGAGGCACATGCAAACATAGTGAAGGATAGTGATAAAAAGGCCCATAGCATAGTGAGTGTAATATTGAGCTTGATGAAGCTGCCGATCAAACTGAATTGATATTTAGATATTTAGATAGATAGATAGAAAGATAGATAGATAGATGCACTTTATTTGTCCCAAACTGGGTCTAAGTCCTATATTGCAGCAGCTACAGTTGAAACAAAACAACACAACACAGCACAACACATATCACATTAAACAACAAGGTTACATGACATAAAACAACATCGAGTGCAACAAACAAGTACCCAAAAACCATTAATCCTGTGAATAATAATGTGGAGGTAGATGTGATGTGCAAGATAAGCAAATTGTTGTACAAAGAACATCTAGTGCAATCAGATCATTGTGAGTCCAGCGTTTTCTCTGCCAGACTGAGCTGCAGAGCGAAACAGTCTTATTGCTTGTGGCACGAAAGGAATCTTTCCATAATCCGATATTGATTGACAGCCTAATATTGAATGTGTGCTGCTGCTATATAGTCATTCTGAGGGTTAAGGTTAGCTGGCTGCTTATCAATCCCAGTTAAAGTGGCTATAATCAATGTTTTTACATGAACTATGGATCACCTGACCACTAAGATATGAAAAAGGTCAGTCATTGTGATGCACCCATAGAGAATTATCACAGACTCTTTAGTTTAATCTATCAGTTGATTCACAGCTCTCAAAGATCTACCTGCCTTTACTAAATTACAGTTAAAGTGAGTGAGTGTTATGGTTTGGTGTCTGTGCATGTGTGTTTTTGGTTTTGCTCTGTTTCTTTACTCTCTTTCAGTTGTGACAGGAGGCTTGGCTGGTTTCCCTGTCCCCTCCCAGATTATTCCGTCACTCTTGTACTTCTCTATTGAAACGCTTATTCATGCTACAACTTTGTTCTCTTTGTCATTCTTACTTTGTGCTTTATCTTCAGATCCAGCTCCAGACTCCTGCTACCTTGCCTCACTGCCACGAGTGTGTTTCCTGTTTTTTCGTTGCTCCACCTCCAGCCAGCCCGCCACCCGTCACCATCTCCAGATCCTTTTTTCTTCATTCTGTGTTTTTTTCCTTTTTGTGTTCATTACATATTTTTTTCTGAAACTACTGCCTGACTCTGACTCTGCCTCAGTTGGTCCAGACCAAACCAAATCATTACAAGTGACTAGCTGCTCCACCAATGGCAGCAATGTAGCAGTTGGTGGAGAACAAAAGAGAGTGAATATTAGATTTACATTCATCAGGTTGTCAGAAACATGACTCGAAATGAATGTTAATGTTTCTCTCTTCTGGATGTGTAACTAGACAACTTAGACTTCCTTTACTGTCATTACACAAATTACACAGCAGTGCAAATTGGGTAGCAAAATTTTGTTGCAATGGCTTCCAAGGATGTGTCAGCAATGAATACAGTAGTGCCAGTCGGTGGATATATAAATCACAAACTGTCTATCATGTCAACATTGAAAGGTGATAATATGTTCAGTCAATCATCAACCTTTAAGTTAAACTTTGTGAAAACTCAACTCAAATCCCCAGTTGTGTGGGTGAGACCTTGACCTTATGTGTAGGTGTGCTTTCTCATAGCAGAGGATGAGGTTGCACATTAAATGTGACAGCTATTTCTTAATCTTACTCGTTCTCTCATTGCCCTGGCTTTTCTGTCTGTGTGCTGTGGCAGCACCTGCTGCAGGTCAGCCCTGAGGCTCCCACACATGTGCGTGCACACACACACACACACACACACACACACACACACACACACACACACACACACNNCACACACACACACACACACACACACACACACACACACACACACACACACACACCTCCTAAAACTTGGTGTAATTGTTTAAATGACTAAGAGCCTACAACCTTGCTTTAGTAGGTCTAATATTAACCATATTCATCATCTTAGTTTGAGGTCATACCATAGGTCAACATTGGGAAAATGTAACTTCTAATCTGATTGTGGTGCTAGATAAAGTTTAGGGGATCTACAAAGTAATTGTTGTGGGACACATGAATGTCTCAACCATATCTCTTGGCAATGCATTAATAGGTTGTAAGATGAAAAGTCAGGGGATAGATCAGGAACGATGAATGTCCTTATTACATTTTGTGCAAATTTATCCAAAGTATGTTGAGATAATTCATTGGAGAACTGAAATCTGTGATTTGCAAGGTCAGCAGGCTCCAGCCTCTGAAGACCATGAACATTTATACCAAATTTCATGGCATTCAGCCTTGACTCAAGTAGTGGAACAACCAACCAACACTGACATTCTCAAAGTGACCCTGCTATAGCAACAAAAAACGTACTTGTATTTCCATTAAACTTTTTAACAACTCACATATCAGGGCAAACTAATCAGGCTGCCCTTAACCTGACAAGCATGACAAAGAGCAGATTTAGTGGTTGTGACCAACCTGCGTCATACTGAGTCTCCTGCAGAAGCAGACAATGCTTGTTGTAGGAATCTCCCAACTGTGGATGTGAACATATGTATTAATTAAGAAAAAAAGCTAAAAAAGAGCATTTCAGTGTGTCTGCATTAGTGTGTGTCTGTGTGTTTGTATCTGATTGTATCAACAGCAGCCTTGTAAAGGTTAGAGACGCTGAAAGCGGGGGGGAAGAGTGGCAGGAAACATTTAACCAGTGCTGATAAAAGAAACAGTGCTGTCTCTGTCACTGCACGTCAATCAGCATAGCCTCACTTACACACACACACACACACACACACACACACACACACACACACAGGTTCTATAAATTCATATTCATATATTAGTAAGCACGTGTATGTACTCATACTATCAAGCAAAAAAACATGCATGCATGCACACACACACACACACACACACACACACACAAATGCTTTTAAAGCCCATCTCCTGTCTTGATGTTCAGGAGCCTTTCATTGTTTATTTAAGTCTGTGATTCTTCTATCTGTATCTCCGCTGTGTCAGGACAATATGACAGCCAGACTTCACTGATAACCAGCTGTATCACCATAAACAACACATCACTCTAATGGACCCTACTGTGTGTGTGTGTGTGTACTCCAGCTCTTATTGTATATTTTTGTATGCTTGTGTTTGCCTGATATGTGTATCTGTCTTATGCTCAGCTCTTTCTCTGCATGTCTTTGTTCCAACAGCATATTTGAAATTTAAATCCCAATAATGTGTTGTGAAACATGCCTCCACACTTTTATTAAATATAATAAAAGATAATATTACGGCTACGATTAATGAGCTCAAATTTCATAGCCACGTCATTACACTTTTGTTTTCCCTTTCACTATCGCGCAGTAAATGACATTTATCTTGCTGCTGACTACATGATCTCTTGCTGTTGATTAACAATGTGATGTTATCATAGGCTCTTTAATCCTCTTTTAATACCAGCACCTCAACAATTAAACTAGAAATCAAAAGTAATGTAAGTACTAAAGAAAGGAAAATGAAAGCATTCCTCGTGTATTGCTTTTGTATTAATACGCATGCAAGTCAAAGATGAGCTTGAGAAGTAAATTCAGATTAAACATGAAAAAATAAAACAACAAATCATATGTGTCAAAAATACTGGTTAATTTGACATATTCAAAGTTTTTAGCAAATGTTACTCAAACATGAGTAAATAGTCCATTTGCTGGGGACTACTTTCATCTGTAGAATAACACAGACTTAAAATGGGTTGTGTAGTAAAGGCTCTTATTTTCTCATGTCTCATGTCTGGGTGGTTTTTTTTTGTTGTCTATTAAATCGAAGATTTGGAAATAAATCAGCATTTTCTTGGCTTACAGTTTTTCTCAGTCGCTTTGGTGCATTTCTCTGATCAGAATTAAAGTTCTCATAACTGTTAGTTCAACCTCCACAACATTTAGTCATTTGTGCACATCATAGTGGCAGTTTCTCATTCTTTCCAACAAATTGCAAATCCTTTGGACATGCATCAGTTGCTTTCATAAAATTCTCTGCTGTTTTTTAACATTATCATTTGCTTATGTCATGTCAGTCAAAATGAAGTTGTAACGGTTTCAGGAAGGACCCAGAAGCGAAGCAGCAGCTGTGCAATCAGTAACCAGACTTTATTACAGGTTTTAGGATTAAAACAGTTCAGAGCAGGAAGATGAACAGCCGACAGGAGGACGCAGTCTTTATTGATGATCGGCTGAGGTGAGAGCGGGGATCGAACCTGCAAGGGTGGGTGGGAAGAGTACCTCAGTACTCTTCTGAGGTGGAGTCATCATGGACCTCCTCTTCTTCTTCCTCTTCCGAGTCCTCTGATGTCGGAGGATCAACAGGGCTAACGAGAGATGATTACCACGACGGGCGTCCCTGCCTCCTCAGGGACGGCTGCTCAGGGTGGTCCTCGTGGAATTGCTTAATGAGGTCTTTGTCAGGGATGTCCCGGGATGGAACCCATGACCTCTCTTCTGGGCCGTATCCTTCCCAATCTACGAGGTATTGCAGACCCCTTCCTCTCCGACGGGAGCGGAGCAGACGATGGATGGTGAAGGCAGGACCCCCATCGATGAGTTGAGGAGGAGGAGGAGGAGCCACATCCAGAGACAGGGGACTCTCATGGACAGGCTTGATCCGGGAGACATGAAAGGTGGGATGGACCCTCATGGACCGGGGAAGTGTCAACCTCACCGCCGTCGGATTGATGATTTTCTGTACAGGGAAAGGGCCCACAAACTTTGGTGCGAGTTTCCTGCTCTCAACTCTAAGAGGTAGGTCTTTGGTAGATAACCAAACTTTTTGACCTACCTGGAGCAGGAGTCCGACGGCGGTTGGCTGAGGAAGAGCAACGGTGGGCAGCCTTCTGGAGCGCACCCCTGGCTCGGGCCCAGGTTCGACGGCAACGTCGGGCAAAGGCAAGGGCGGAAGGACAGGAGACATCATTGTCCAGGGCCAGGAACAACGGGGGCTGGTAGCCATACACACACTGGAACAGGGATAGGCCAGTGGAGGACGAGACCAAGGAGTTATGGGTGTACTCAACCCATAGGAGCTGCTGGGACCAGGTAGATGGGTTCTGGGACACAGTGCACCGAAGAGCCATCTCCATCTCATGGTTCATACGTTCGGTCTGTCCATTGGATTGAGGATGGAAGCCAGAAGATAAACTGGCGGTGGCTCCCAGGAGACGGCAGAACTCCCTCCAAAAGGCGGATGAGAACTGGGGCCCACGATCCGACACCACGTCCACAGGAAGACCATGGATGCGGAAGATGTGATGGAGGACCAGTTGTGTAGTTTCCTTGGCGGACGAGAGATTCTGCAGAGGAATGAAGTGAGCCATCTTTGAGAATCTGTCTACCACGGTGAGGATGGTAGTGTGTCCAATGGAGGGAGGTAGACCGGTGACGAAGTCCAAGGAGATGTGGGACCATGGACAACGATGGATGGGCAGAGGTTGGAGGAGACCGGCAGGAGCCTGATGGGAGGACTTGTGTTGGCTGCAGGTCTGACAGGCCTTGACGAAGTTCCGAGTGTCTTCTTCGAGCGTGGGCCACCAGAACCTCTGCAGGAGAACCTCCTGGGTGCGATGTGATCCGGGGTGACAGGTCAGGTTGGAAGAGTCGGCCCACTGCAGAACCTCTGACCGAAGAGATGAGACCTTGGGTGGCAGATTTGACCCTCTCCTCAATGTCCCAGGTCAGAGTGGCGACGACACAAGGAGGGGCCAGAATGGGAGCAGGTTTCCCTAGGCTGTCATCATCTCTTAGATACTGATGAGAAAGGGCATCCGGTTTGGTGTTGCGGGAACCAGGACGGTAGGACAGAGTGAAGTTGAATCGGGAAAAGAACAGGGACCACCGGGCTTGACGGGCGTTGAGTCTCTTAGCAGTCTTGATGTATTCCAGGTTTTTGTGGTCCGTCCACACGAGGAACGGGTCCTTGGTTCCCTCAAGCCAGTGCTACCATTCCTCCAAGGCTAACTTGACAGCCAGGAGCTCACGGTTGCCAATGTCGTAATTTCTTTCTGCAGGGGTCAGTCGATGACAGAAGAAGGCACAGGGATGGAGCTTGTGATCTGAAGGGGATAACTGAGATAAGAAACCCCCAACTCCAACATCAGAGGCGTCCACTTCCACCAGGAACTGAAGATCAGGATCGGGCATTTGGAGGATTGGGGCAGTGGTGAACCTCTCTTTCAGGGTACGGAAAGCAGCATCCGCATCAGGAGACCAGAGGAAAGTTTTCTTGCTACTAGTGAGGGCGGTGAGAGGAGCAGCGACAGTGCTGTAGTTTCTGATGAACCAGCGATAGAAATTGGCAAAGCCCAGGAATCTTTGGAGCTGCTTACGGGACTCAGGAACAGGCCAGGTGGTGACTGCGGAGACTTTGGCTGGATCCATTTGGAAATAGCCCTTGGACACGATGAAGCCCAGGAAGGAGACTGTGGGAACGTGAAACTCATACTTCTCAGCCTTGACAAAAAGTGAGTTTTCTAAGAGCCTCTGGAGAACAGACTGGACGTGATGCACGTGGTCACTGAGGTTCTTTGAGAAGATGAGGATGTCGTCAAGATAGACGAAGACAAACTGGTTTAACATGTCCCTGAGTACATCATTTACCAGGGCTTGAAAAACAGCTGGGGCATTAGTCAGTCCGAATGGCATCACCAGGTACTCGTAATGACCGATGGGGGTGTTGAAGGCCGTCTTCCACTTGTCTCCCTCCCTGATGCGGATGAGATGGTAGGCTTTCTGGAGGTCGAGTTTGGTGAAGATCGTGGCTCCCTGTAGTAATTCAAAAGCTGAAGAAATGAGAGGCAGGGGATAACGATTCTTCACCGTGATGTCATTAAGTCCTCTGTAGTCGATACAGGGCCTTAGGGAGAGATCCTTCTTCTCCACAAAGAAGAACCCAGCACCAGCAGGGGACGAAGAAGGACGGATGATGCCAGCAGCCAGGGAATTGCCGATGTATTCCTCCATAGCCTTTCTTTCTGGCGCGGAGAGGGAATACAGTCTTCCCTTGGGTGGTGTGGTGCCCAGAAGGAGATCAATGGCACAATCATAAGGACGGTGCGGTGGCAGAGAAGTGGCATTGACCTTACTGATCACAGCACTGAAATCATGATATTCAGGAGGCATACTGGAGAGTTCAGGCTGGACCTTCGTACAGACAGGTGGATGCGGAGACATGGCGTCCTTCAGGCAGGTGAGATGACAGGTGGTTCCCCAACGACGGATGGTTGTGTCGTCGAAGCCAGGGATAGCCAAGGACCAGCGGCACTTCAGGAAGAGAAGCACATGAAACTGGATAGTCTCTTTATGGTTGCCTGAGATGAGCATGGTAACAGGGTGGTCTGGTGAGTGACAACCCCCATCTCATGGCCGTCCAGTGCTTTGGTAGGAATCGGGTGAGTTAGACCAGACTCAGTCCAAGTTGCTCTGCTACTCCTTTACTGATGAGGCAGGAGTCAGAACTGGAGTCGATGAGGGTGGCCAGGGTCTGAGGTCCATCAGGCAGGAGCAGGCGCGCAGAGGGAGAAGGACGCAGGACTTGAGGAGCCTTGAGGGAAGAGCTCACCCTTATTTCCTCCTTTACGAGTGAGCTCTCTTTTACTGGGCAGTCTTTGACAAAGTGTCCTTGTCCACCACAATACAAACAGAGCTGGGAGGAAACACGCCGTCTTCTTTCAGCCGGGGTGAGAGAGGTGCTACCCAGCTGCATTGGTTCAGGCTCCCTTGTAGGAGTGGGTGGAGATTGTCTGGATAGATCCTTGGTTTGTGGACTGGGGGTGGATGGATGACTGGGTCCCTGGCATTTTGCTCCACTTCTTGTCCTGTTGCGAAGGTCGATCCGAGTGGCGAGGTCGATGATGCCATCCAGGGACGAAGGGAGCTCATGCGACACCAGTCTATCTTTAATATGGTCAGCCAAATCATGAACGAAGGCATCAGTCTGGGCCGAAGAGTTCCAACCACTACGGCTGGCTTGGGTGCGAAAGTCAATGGAGAGTCTGTCACAGACCGTTGACCTTGTTGGAGCTCCAGGAGACCTGCCGCTACCTCGGCTCTGGCGGGATTCTGGCCAAAAACTTTTTGTAGCTCGGCGGTGAAGGTGAGGAAACTTGAACAGGCCGGAGAGTGACGATCCCACTCAGCGGTTCCCCAAAGCCTCGCACGCCCCGTCAGGTGATTGATGGTGAAAGCTACCTTGGCGGCTTTGGAGGAAAACGTGCGAGGCTGGACAGCGAAGAGCAGGGTATAGTTGGTGATGAAGGCTGCGCAGGTCTCAGGATTCCCTTCATAACGTTCGGGAAATCCCACTTATGGTTCGGGAGAGGCAGCCAGAGCAGGAGGTTGAGAGGCAAGTTCTGTGACTTTCCGTGTGAGTGTATCCACAACACTCTGAAGGTGGCTAGCAGATGTGGCAATCAGCCCTTCATGATGGACCAGCACTCCTTCAACCCTCTCCAATCTGTCCATTGCTGAGGGTGTGCTACTCGCTGGGTCCATCTTCTGGTCAGACTGTACTGTAACGGTTTCAGGAAGGACCCAGAAGCGAAGCAGCAGCTGTGCAATCAGTAACCAGACTTCATTACAGGTTTTAGGATTAAAACAGTTCAGAGCAGGGAGATGAACAGGAGGACACAGTCTTTATAGATGATCGGCTGAGGTGAGAGCGGGGATCGAACCTGCGAGCCTTTGGACTGAAGCCTGATGAGCAGACCACTCAGCCACGCTGATGACACTCTCACACTGAACAAACAGAGGCTTTCAGGAAACCCAGAACTGGACTCACACTTTGCTGGGTGACACAGAGATGCACCGGAAAGCCAGAAACCAGGCTGCCACAGATCAGGACACACAGGCAGATTCTCAACGTCGAAGACAGGCTGAAGGATCAGATACCAGGCAGGCCACCACAGATCAGGACACACAGGCAGATTCTCAGCGTCGAAGACAGGCAGAAGGATCAGATACCAGGCAGGCCACCACAGATCAGGACACACAGGCAGATACTCGGCATCGGGGACGGAAGGCAGAATCAACAGCCGGGATTCAGGCAAACGGGTGAGTGAAGAACAGAAGCTAGTCGATACCTTGCAGTCAAGCCGAGGGTCAGGCGTTAAAGGCAGAATCAGGAACGAAACTTGTCGGCAACGGGTGATCAATCGGGAAGACAGGTCTGGAGTTCTCTGCATGAATGCGAAGACAGTCTGACACTGACTGTGTGTGGAGCTGGGGTTTAAGTAGGTGGCCTGATAGCAACAGATGAGGTGCAGGTGTGAGCAGGAGCGCAGGTGAGGTGAGTTGAGCTGATTAGGCTGCAGCAGGAATGTGGCAGACTGGAGGTTGAGACTGAGGCTGAGACTGAGATTGTGACAGAAGTATACTTATTAATGCTGAATAGTCATTCCTTATAAAACTAATAATCCTCATTTCATTGCTTGAGTCATTACATACAAAAATGTTGAACTAGTTGTCAAAATCTGTCAAGCAAATGTGATACATTTCTTTATCATTTTATTCCTGAGGCGGGTTTCAATCTGGCAAAAAATAGACAGCGTGGAAGGGATTGCATTGGACAGAGAGCAACCACAGATGTCCCAGGCCAACGAGGAGGGAATGTTACACTGTGTGCAGCCATCTTAGAAAATGGCATCCTCACTCATATCCCCCGTCTTGGTCCATACAACACACAACATCTGCTGACTGTTTTAGACACTCTTTACAGGGACATAATCCCTGAGAATGACAGGGGTCTAACTGGAGACCATCTGAACACGTATGTTGTTGTTTGGGGTAATGTGCGTTTTCACCACTCAGATCTGTTCAGACAGTGGTTTGCAGCATGTGCATGAATGATTTGCAGTACCGTGTATGTTGTATGTTCAGTTCCAATATTTACTGCAGTATTGTTTACAGTTGTGCACAGCTCTGCCCAAAGGCTGTTTCTCGTGTTTGTTGTAAATACATGTGTATTTTTCTTTTGCACAATGCTTTGAACAAATTAGAATTGAAAAGAGCATACGCAGTAAAAATGTGAAACATACGTATTCAGTGTCTTGTTCTCAGTGACCTCACTAAATACAGTAATGTGTAACTTTACTGTAGTTTTCAAATGACTGTGCAAACAGTGTATGGTGCTGTCTTGAGCATTTTCAGGTGGTGTCACTAAGATCTGAGTTTTTGCATTTGAAAGCACTCCCAGAGCAAACTGTCATAATGAAAACATGACTAAGCCATTTGACTGATTTGTTCATAAACAATGGTGTTGGGACTTTTCATTTTGTTGACACTGACACATTCATTGACATGAATACTTGCTTTTGAGGAATGAACGATCCATTTTGAGCAAGTGAGGCACTTTTGCAGGTTATCAACTAGGTTTTGCAGTTTGTACAAATTGTTTTGAGAAATGCACTAACTGTTGTGCAAATGTTAATAGTGATGTGAGAAATGCACCAAAGCGACTGAGAAAAACTGTAATCACGTCTCCTGGCTCATGCATCCCTACCAATGCCCATGATAATAACAACTTTATCCTGAAGCCTCCTCTTTAACAGGTTGTATGTGGGATTGACTCAAATTACAGTGCCCATGGTTCACTTAAAGAAAGAACACTTCACTTTCTAGTGAAAAAATTCTAACCAAAGGACATGTTGTTTTATTAAGACACTGTTGGTTTGTTGCCTAGATGAACCTCTATAAAGCAATATTTTTGCAATAACAATGGCAATACACTACTATCTGTATCTGTATTTGTTCAACCATCTAAATGATCTGTATCCCTATCTGTACTCAGAGTGGGCGTTGCATAAGATGGAAGTGGGCACAGAAATGGGTGGGGCTTAAATCAGTACATTATTTTACATTTTTTTTTCCATTGGTTTGGCTCATTTCTTGAAACAGAAATTACATTCTCAAAACAACGTGGACAATCCTCCAAACTGCTTGGCAATTGTTCACAACAGAATGGCATTTCTCATTCATTTCTTCAAATTGCAAATGTCTTAGTACACGTCTCAATGTCTCAGTCCATCTTTGCAAATGATTAAGCACAGGTAGCCTGCTGTTAGCACAATGTTCAAGTGAATAGATCTTGTTGATCCAAACTGATTGTCAGATTCTCAGTCGAATGGTCGTTCTTTCCAAAACATGTCAGCATCATTTCATCGTATAAGTCATCACATGCAAAATAGTCTGTTCAATTGTCAAAATGAGTAGAACATAATACCATGTATATCATATATGAATCTCTGGGAACATTTGATAAACTGATTCCTTGACAGTCAGGTGAAACTAGAACTTGACTAATGAAAGAGGAGTTTCACACACACACAGAAGCTCCTCATCTTCTTGGTCCACCTTTATTCTGATCTGATCCCTGACAATGACAGAGGTCTCGTTGGGCTTCACCTACCAAACTATGTCACTGTGTGGGACAATGAATTTCCACAGTGGCTCATCGGGGCCTGGTTCACTGCTCATCCAGGCATGGTCATGGTCTTCCTACCACCTTACTCTGCTTTCCTCCATCCTATTGAGGAGTTTTTCTCTGCTTGGAGGTGGAGAGTGTCTGAGCATCAGGCTCAAAATCAGAGCTCCCTGCTCCATGCAATGGACGCTGCATGTGAAGATGTCACAGGAGATCAGTGTAGGGGATGGTTGACACATGCTCGCCGTTTCTTCCCTCGTTGCATCGCAAGAGACAATATACGCTGGGATGTGGATGAGAATCTGTGGCCAGACACACAGCAGCGTGTGGACGGCCAGGAGGGTGAGAAGGACGGTGGCCAGGAGGGTGAGGAGGACGGTGGCCAGGAGAGGGAGGGTGAAGACAGCAACCAATGAAGAAGTGTTGTGAAGCTCCAGCTTTATTTACAGCTCTGTAGGCTTCATATAATTTTCCTTGTTTTTGTTTATGTGTTTATATTACAGTATATTATGCTGTATACGTCATTGTGCTTCTGATGTATGGAAGTTACTTTATGTGTGTAAATGATAATGGTTACTGTTTCTTTGGCATCCTTTTTTTTCTCAGTTTTATACACAATTGTATTCTGTTAGCTAGACAACAAAAACCTAGTACAGTAACCATTTTCAATGAAGGACTGGGAGAGGTGGACATGAGGGATGTTTCAATGCTCCTCTGCCATAGTGACAAAACACCTAAACATTTTGACCTGCAGTGCTGACACAACGCCAAAGGGACGATGCATTTTGGGGGCACTGACTAAATATATGGCAAAGAAATTTAGTTTTGACACATGAGTGAACAGTTTTTGGAGAGATATGAGCTTTTTGCTGCTGAACCATGTTGTTGTGCTGAACCATCCAGGTTATTTTGGCAAGAGAACCAAGAGTGTTGAGAATGTCCGGTCTGTTTCGAGAAATGAGCCAAAGCAATTGAGAAGGATCTTTGCATTTTGGGGGGCACTGACTAACTATATGGTAAAGGAACTTAGTTTTGACACATGAGTGAACAGTTTTGGAAGAGATATGGGCTTTTGCAAGTGAGCTATGGTGTTGTGCTGAACTGTAAGACTGTTTTGCCAAATGATCTTAGAGTTTTGAGAATGTAATTTCTGTTTCAAGAAATGAGCCAAACCAATAGAAAAAAACTGTAATTCGTGCAGATAGCGATAGGGGTAGAACTGACCAGCGTTCAAAATCCTTGCGGAGTTTTGTCATTAGGGGCAAGAAATTTTATTTAAATAAATAGTTGCTCAAATTTGGTAGTGAAGTGGACGCCCAGATATTTGAAACCTAGCGGGGCAACTTTAAAGGGTAAAGTATGTAGGGGATAATTGCGAGCCTCTGTATTCAAAGGGAAAATTTCACTTTTGTCTAGATTGATTTAATAACCAGATATATTACTAAATCAATTCAAAATCTCAAGGGCAACAGGGACAGAAACAGAAAGATTAGAGACAAATAAAAGTAAATCGTCAGCATAAAGAGAAGTCTTCCGTTCAATACCATATCTGCAAACCCCAGTTAAGTGAGGGTTTCGCCTAAGAGAGATAGCCAGTGGTTCGATTGCTATTGCAAATAGTAAAGGACTTAAATTGCAGCCCTGTCGAGTAGAGCGAGAAAGAGGAAAGAAAGTAGAATTAATGTTATTTGTTCGAACGGAGGCTGTGGGAGAAGTATATAATAATTTAATCCAACCAATAAACGTTTTACCAAAGCCAAATTTATCCATTGTATAGAAAAGGTAGCCCCACTCCACCTGGTCAAAAGCCTTCTCTGCATCCAGAGAGATCACAGCTTCCGACACAGGCGAAGCGGGCGGGTTGTACATTACATTAAGAAGATTCCTGATATTAAAAAAGGAGTGCTTGTTTTTAATAAAACCTGTCTGGTCTTGAGAAATAATAGACGGCAAAACAGACTCCAGACGCATAGCTAAGAGTTTGGAAAGAATTTTTAAATCAACTGAGACAGGCTGATAGGGCGATAACTTCCACATAGGAGTGGGTCCTTATTCTTTTTTAAAATTAGAGATAGAAGCCTGAGTAAGAGTGGGTGGTAACTTTTGTGAATTAAAGGACTCATTATACATATCAAAAAGAATTGGGGGTAATTGGTGAAAAAATGTCCTGTAAAATTCAATAGGGTAGCCGTCTAGACCTGGGCATTTACCTGATTGCATAGCTTTAGTAGCTTTTTCAAGTTCCTCCAATGTAATAGGCTCATCTAGTCTAGCAGCCGCCTCACTATCAACTCCGGGGATGTTAAGCAAGTTAAAAAATTGATCAAAGGCATCAGGGTCATTTGCCAGTTCTGCAGTATAAAGGGATGAATAGAATTGTCTAAATTGTTCGTTAATTAGTTTGGGGTCAGTAGTTGTACCTGTCTGACATTGAATTTTAAGGATTTGATGGGAAGCTGATTCTTGCCTCAACTGGTGAGCTAACAGCTTGCTTGCTTTTTCACCGTACTCATAGTGCATACATCTAGAATTAAATAACAGTTCCTCAGTATGATTAGTGGTAATTACATCAAATTCAGTTTGTAACAAAAGTCGTTCTTTATACAAATCTGATGTAGGGTCAACAGAGTAGGCTTCATCTATCTGCTTGATCTGCTTAGATAGGTTAATAAGCCTTCTCTTTCTATTTTTAGCCTCGTGTGAACAATAAGAAATAATTTCACCTCTCAAATAGGCTTTTAATGTCTCCCACAATAATGAAGCTGAAACTTCAGGTGTTCTATTAACAGTCATAAAAAAAATCAATTTGCTTAGAAATAAATGTAACAAAGCTTTCATTTGAAAAGAGAGAAGTTTTAAATTGCCAAGGTGGTCGAGTAATGTCACATCCCTTCATTTCCAAGGAAGGAATTAATGGTCTTAGCTGATTTTGAAAGAGCAATATTTTTTGTGGAGGAGCGATCTAATGATGGGCAGAGCCAGCAATTAAAATCTCCTCCTAAAATAAGTTGGTATGTGGATAAATCTGGTATAGAAGAGAATAGGGATCTAAAAAAAACCCATCATGGTCCCAATTAGGGCCATATATATTGAGCAGAATTACTGGGTGGCCGTAAAGCTTCCCAGTGACCTGCAAAAATCTGCCATTTGGATCTGAACGAACATCTAAGCAAACAAAATTAACTGACTTATGGATTAATATAGCTACACCTCTAGCTCTACTCTGAAAAGTAGAATGATACATTTGTCCAACCCACCTTTTGCGTAATTTAACATGGTCTATTGGCCTGAGGCGGGTTTCCTGCAAGAAAGCTATATGAACACCTAGATGTTGAGGATGTCCAATTACTTTGCTACGTTTAATTGGCTGGTTTAAGCCTTTGCAGTTCCAGCTACAGAATGAGACCAGTCCATCTTTTTTTGCGACCTTCGGTTTGGTCATAAATCAAGTGAGAAGAGCATATTAATATGCTAATTTGTGTGTTCAACTTTATGTGTGTAAATGGTCTGTAAGACTGTTTATTTTTAATGATCTGTGTGAACTTGATGATTCATGCAAACATCCAGTGATGGCAAACAGGGAAATAATGTGTCAGCCTTGTTCACTGTATTCTTCTCAAAAGCACCGCGTTAAGTACGAGCAAAGTTTTTCAACTGCAACCAACCTCTGTTCCTTGTTTTTTTACACTGAGCCCAACAGAGCTAAAAAAATATAGACCTAAGCATCAGGATCACATCAAGCAGCACACTTCCAAGGCCTGGCTCCAGGAGGGGACCACCGTGTCCCTAATCCAGATGAGAGTGCTAAATTCATAGAGGTGTTTCTTTGAGCCCACATTCCCCACACCTTCCTGACGTCAGGACAGCGGGCTGTGTCCATCAAGTTCTGTAACTTTTCAAAACAGCAGAAGTGAGAAAGTCACTATTGAGCCCTCCCTTATCATTCTTTATGTGGCAGTGTGGAGAGCCTGTGCCGTCCCTACGTGTTTCTTGGCGCACACCTCCACACACACCTGGCCTTCGCGCTGGTAGCGGGGCGGGACTGAGGCTAAGCTCAGGTCTGAAGAAGGTCAGAGCCTCTTTTGACTTTCTCATGCGTGGATCGTTTCTGCTCCCCTGGGGCCGTGGGAGTTGTGCCCTTAGCGGGGTCAGCTGCATTGCATTCACCCTGCGTGATCAACGCTCTGCTCTCACTGGCGTACTGGTGGAGTGTGTGGACACCAGGAGCCTCATGTACAAAATGTGCATACGCACAAAAAAGTGGCATACACCCTTTTTCACAGCAACGTTCAGATGTATCAAGAGTGAAATGACCGTGGAAATGTGCGGTGCTTCACGCCAACTTCATGGCTGGCGTACACACATTTCTACAGCTGTGGATCCTTTGGCGACACTTAGAGGTGATGCTGGGAAACTGTTGTAATACATGAAAGCAAGTAGTTATCGGACTGAGTGATGTGTTCATCAGACATGTAATGTCACATCTAGAAGACTGTGTTAAGTTTGAGTCAGTCGTGTCGTGTGTTTATGTTGTCTCGTGACTTCCTGTTTTATTTTGAAATCTAACTTTCCCTCTCGTTTCAGGTAACTTGCCCTTCCTTATGTTTCCCGCCAGTGTGATTGTCTGCCCTGCCCTGATTGTTTCCACCTGTTCCCCATTACCTCGTGTATATAATGTCTGCGTCTCCCTTTGTCCTGTGCCAGTTTGTCTTGTCTTGTCTGTACAGTCAACCGCGCCATTCCATGCCAAGTTTTCGCCTTCGTCAAGATTCAGGTTATTTTGTTACTTTGTCTTGTTTCTGCCATTTTGCCTTTTTGCCTCTTAGGCGTGATTTTTGGTTCATACTTTGGTTAAGCCTTTGCTGCCTCACAAGAGTGATTTTCAGTTACTACTTTGTTTCTTCATCTGTGTCAGTATTTTTCCTCGTAAGAGTGATTTTGTTTTGCTACTTTGCATTAAAGACTTTATTATTGCACTTCCTGCCTCTGTGTCGTGCGTTTGGGCTCAGTCCACAGACCAGCCTTGTCACGTAAACAATTAATACTGATGAACATTTAACATACTCAGGTGTCTGCAATTACACGAGTGGATATAAAAGCATGCGCAAAGTGGTGCAAAAAATACCATTAAAAACAATGGTTGCGTTAGCACTTTTGCAAGACATTGCGAACGGTGCAATTAGAAGAGAACGTGTCTACAGAGACAGAGAAGATTTGCTGGCACACGACGACAGCTGGCTCATCAGCCACTTCAGGTTCCTGAGGACAATCCTCCTGGAACTGTGCGCCGAGCTGCAGACGGCCTCAGAGCGCAACACGGCGAGGAGCCATGCGCTGCCTGTGCCCATACAGGTGCTGACCACACTGGGTCCCATATCATGCAGCTGAACAGGTCAACATTAAACAGTGTTGTACACAAACGCGTTCAAAGAACGTTAAATTGTGAACGCACTCATTCTGTTGTTTCTTGAACGGCACTCTGATTTCGTTCAGATTACGTTAATGCCAGATTTCAAGAGCCCTACAGGAGAAAAACCAAGCTAAAACAGTAAAAACACATGGTAAATGACCATTAAAATGTCACGGATAACCACCTGATCTGGCAACCGCAAGTCCTGCCTTCACATGTGTGCAAGGAAGGAGGATGCATACAAACATACAGTCGGACAGCATGGACGAGGGAGCCAGTACGAGCAACTCGGACCACTCGCGCTCAGATCCATTTGACTACTTGAAAGATTTCTACATAAAAGTCAGTACTGACGTTGATGGTAAAAATCTTACCTGTTCATAAAACACAACACTGCACTGCCCTCAAGCGCTCCAGTAGAGAGGCTCTTCAGCATCGGTGGTCAAATATTCAGGTAAGGATGAACTGTGATTGTATTCCATATTAATACATTATTAACCATATGCTTTAGTAATAAGTACAATGTTGTCACTCAGTAAAAATCTTATTACTACATCAATAGTTATGATGTTAAAAGTTCTCCTCTCCTGTCTTCTTCTTTCATCTTATTCAGGCCCAAGAGAAACCGGCTGGGGGATGGCAACTTCAGGAAGCAGCTTGTCTTGAATGCTAACAAAACTATTGGAAGGTAATTTTTTATTTAGATGGGACAATGAATATTAATGAACATTGCATGAAGCAATGTAAATACTGAATTAAGCAAAGATACTAATTTCAATCCGCAGTCCCCACACAAAAATAAAAATAAAACAGGCAAACAAAGAAACATTATCAGATATATATTACAATAATAACACATAAGGTGTTAAGTGCATAGATATAACTTAGCAGTGCGGAAATGGAGATGAGTATGGTGTGCAGAGGTGAGCTGCATAACAATAAAATCATATCTTTTTGTTTTTACAGGGAGTAAGAAACCAGGGGTCCAGCAGGATCTACCAGTGAGAGACCACAGTGACTATTAACCAGTGACAGAGGATCTTCATACAGATAAGACATCATCAGGCCAGACTGAAAGGCTTAACCCTGCAAACTTTTGGACATTTTAATTTGACCAGTTATGATTCTTTTAGACCTGTCCAGGGTGTCCCCTGCCTTCGCCCGAAGTTGGCTGGGATAGGCTCAGCCTGGTTCCTACTTCAGATTGTATTGTGTTAGAGTCATGTCAAAATTAGATACAAAGATGAATATGGTTTCAGCATTAACACAGTTTGGTTCTACACAGGCTCTGTCAATAATGTTGACAAATTAGCTCGTAGCTCGTGGCAACGTTAAAAAAATGAACTAAATAGTTCAATTTGGGGAAGCATGAACTTTAGTTCACAATTTTGAATTATGAACAATGAACTGAACTAGTTCATTTTAAAAGGTTTGAACTGAACTTTGAACTAGTTCATATAGAAAGTGAACTTTCCCAATACTGACATTAAAGCGCAGTTTGCAGCGAGAGCTGGTTTCCCTAATGTAATTGGAGCTATCAACTGCACACACATTGCTATAAAAGCACCATCACATGATGAATTTGTATGTGTTAACAGGAAACATTTCCATTCAATAACTGTACAGATCACATGTGATGCGCAAATGACATTAACAAACATTGTGGTGCGGTGGCCTGGTTCAACGCACAACTCCTACATTCTGAGTAACAGCATGGTTGGGAACCGACTACGAGCTGGCACTGTGCGTGATGGGTGGCTTCTTGGTGAGTACATTTATTTGTGTTGTTGGGGATCAACTTAATGGGCAGTTTGGCTATCGAAAAGAATTAATAATTATCAGAAGTAATTATTAATTATATTAAATAATATGATCTGATATACATCAGATTACCTCGGGGCACCACCCTCAACAGTACACTGCCTTACACAGGGCACCGTTATGTTGGGAAAATGATAGCGGCTTCGTTGTTACAGTTTCATAAAATGAAGGATTTCGGAATTCTTGGCGGAGCAGAGGTTGGTATCATTCACTCTTGTTCAACATTAAAGACACAAAGTGTATATTCACAAGCATTTATTAACAAATAATAAAAGTAAACACACTAGTGTGTGTGTGTGTGTGAGTGAGTGACTAAACAAAATGGCTGGTTAAGAAGGTGTCAAAAGGCAGACAAAAGGCAGGCTACGCACAAGATGGCCGACTCTAAGGACGCTGCCGGGGGAGGGAGAGTGCGTTTTTGGTAAAGCCTGTGTGTCTAAGTGTGAAATGTGTATGATAGAAGGTGCCAGGTTAGTAAAGAGAAATTTAGCATGCAAACCCTGTGTCGGTGTGAAGCATAGCTAACATCAATTTACAGTTGGTGAACTAATCCTACTATCATCACATCAATGACTCTCAATGACAAATTGAATTAACACATGTACATGAAAGTCAAACAGTCTTGTGCTTTGCTATGTTTAGCTTAGCTTGTCTAACTATCTATGCCCAGTGTAGTTACCAGTCCTTTGAGTGAGAGGAAGCTTGTTAGCTGGGGATCCTGTGGTTGTGGAGGATCCAAGCTGAGAAGATGGCAGACTTTTGTTGTCCAGGTCAGATGAAGCTGGTTGCTCTTTGGTTACAGTTAGCAGCTCTGTGCCAACTGGCTTCATCGTTCCTTTGTTGAAGTCAGTCAGCACGCTCGTGTTGCAGCTGCTGGTAGGAGAACCTTCCTTGTAGGTTCTTTTCTTGTTTAGGTGTGACTGCCGTGAGCAGGCCACACTGAGAGCTGGTTTCTGCTCCCTTGTTGGAGCTTTGAGGACAAGCTACTGCCTCCTTGGCAGAGCTGGAGAGAAGAGCCGGGAGCTCCTGCCTCCATGCAGGGCTGAGGAGAAAAAAGGTCTTGCCTCTTCGACAGACTGACGAGAAAGAGAGGGCAGCTACTGCCTCCTTGCAGGGCTACAGAGAAAGAGAAGTAGCTCCTGCCTCCTTGCAGGGCTACAGAGAAAAAGAGTTGAGGATGGGGCTTGGAGATGGGTCCTGGTTGGAGTTAACACCTAGTTGTTAACAGGAAGACTGTGGGGGCTGGGCTCCTTTGCCCCCCACATGAGACATGAGACAGACCCTGAGCTGGAATGTCTTATCTCATCTGGTGTTTTACGTCACACAATGAACAAACTCATCTGTGGACTTTCACTGGTCCCAACAGTGTCATTGTCCAAATATTAGTCCCTGTGATGCGCACTGGGCATGTGTGCCCCCACATTCTATCCCGTCTTCACAGCATCATTACTAGTCACTGGTTAAAGTTAGTGACCTGCTGTTTTTTGCTGCTTAAACTACAGCTGAAGATCTTTGTAACAAGCCCCCGATAGTCTCTGTGTGCAAAGTACCCATGTTAATAACCCCGTGAGTAAAGTCTAGAAATGTCTTAATCAGCCTCGCATTTTCCCCGGCGCACTTCTGCACTAATGTGCAACAGTAGTGTATGATCCATGTGGTGTATAAAACTAACGAATGGAAACTGTAAATTCACTTTACTTTGTCTGCTTTCAGTTGACCTCAGGCCACTGTGGCTACCCACTTAAGGGCTGGCTGATGACTCCTCTCACCAACCCTCAGACTGGCCGAGAGCGGAGGTACAATGATCTCCATTCCCGCACTCGGTCAGTCGTTGAGAGGGCCATCGGATTGCTGAAGGGCCGGTGGTGCTGCCTGGACAGGACCGGGGGTGTGCCGCTATACAGTCCTAAAAAGGTGTGCTGCATTGTGATGGCGTGCAGTGTCAGCGTCCTCCACAGTGTGGCACACCTGCACGGCTACCACTGTTAGAGCAGCATGTCCCCCCACCAGACGAACCAGAAGCTGGACCCATGAACTTATATCCCACCCAGGAGGCCATCCAGGCCCGGCAACATTTGATTTCAATCATGTAAAAGAGACAAGGACGCAGAATTCACTTATTCACCAATGCATAAATTGATTCACTGATCTTTGTGAGGACGCCTATCAGCTGATCTGGGCAATCATTTATGCCGCCTATTGCTCTCACTATTTCTTCCTGTGACTCCAGCACAGCACGGGTGAGGACACGGCCAGTCGGGGGGGCGGCAGCAGCAGCAGCAGGTTGCAGCGTACTGATGCCGGAGACACCAGGAACTGTGGAGGAATCCCACGAGGTGAGCCAGAGACACCGGGGACGCCGGAGGAATCCCACGAGCCAGAGACACCAGGAACTGTGGAGGAATCCCACGAGCCAGAGACGCTGGGGACGGTGGAGGAATCCCCTGCATCTGTGGCACGTGTCTGCGACTGCGTGTCCTCTCCTGTGTTTTAAAATAAATTCAGTAAACATGAGTCAAAGTCTTTGATATCCTCTTTTATATGCTGTCATTTTAAACCTTGATTCAAAAGATTTCAAACCAAGTAATAGCACACATACAGCATTTACACATGAACCTCTATCTTATAGGATGTGTATGTGAGGAGGCTACTGTATGAACACATTTGTTGTGAGTTACACAAATACATACGTACCATCTTTTTAATCAGAGTCACCCACATGTGCTCCCACCACCCCGAGAGCAGTGTCACCCAGGATTGCAGCGACTCTCTGGTCAAACGGGGTGGGCCCCTCCTCTCCTGCACCCCCCCCCGCCTGTTTTGGCCACACTTTGGCGGTGGGCAGCCACCCTCCGCTTCACATCCACCTTGATGTCCGACCACTTCTTTTTGACTTGGCTTGAGTGTGCTCCTCAGACCACAGCATTGACAGCCCCACACACAATTTCCCACTCACTCCTCTTTCTCTTGCTGCTGATGCCGGAGGACAGCGTGCCAAAGAGCACATTTGTGCGCACCTCAACCTCACCCAGTAGTGCCTCCAACTCACATTCAGTGAAGTTCTTTTTTTCAGTCTTACTCATTCTTCAGGATTCGTGAGTCCTGTTGCACATTAGTGCAGAAGTGCGCCGGGGAAAATGTGAGGCTGATTAAGACATTTCAGACTTTACGCACGGGGTTATTAACATGGGTACTTTGCACACAGAGACAATCTGGGGCTTGCTGGAAAGATGTTCAGTTGAAGTTTAATCAGCAAAAAACAGTAAGTCACTAACTTTAACCAGTGACGAGTAATGATGCTGTGCAGTCGATAGCTCTGATTACATTAGAGAAACTGGCTCTCGCTGCAAACTGCGCTTTAATGTCGACCTGTTCAGCTGCATGATATGGGAATCTGATATAACTGGCTGACTTGCTGATAATGCCGTCCCACACAGCTAGCATGGCTCAGGGTCGACTGACACATTCCCGATCGGCCGGCCAGCTCCCTCTGGTCCCGGTTCCCAGGCACCCCAGTGTGGTCAGCACCTGTATGGGCACAGGCAGCGCATGGCTCCTTGCCGTGTTGCGCTCTGAGGCCGGCTCGGCTCTACGGCGCTGATGAGCCCGCTGTCATCGTGTGCCAGCAAATCTTCTGTCTCTGTAGACACACTCTCTTCTTACTGCACCATTTGCAATGTCTTCCAGTGCTAACGCAGCCATAACGGTATTTTTTGCCCCACTTTACGCATGCTTTTGAATCCACTCATGTAATTGCAGACACCTGCGTATGTTAATTTTAAATCAGTATTAATTGTTCACGTGTCTCTGATATACATATCATTCAGTCCGCTGATTAATTGTTTTCACATTTATGTATTACAAGAGTTTCCCAGCATCACCTCTAAGTGTTGCCAAAGGATCCACAGCTGTAGAAATGTGCGTACGCCAGCCATGAAGTTGGCGTGAAGCACCGCACATTTCCACGGTCATTTCACTCTTGATACATCTGAACGTTGCCGTGAAAAAGGGCGTACGCCACTTTTTTGTGCGTACGCACGTTTTGTACATGAGGCCCCAGGTGAGGACAACGTGAGGGGGCCGTCCGCAACAAGAGGCGCCACAGCTCTCATCCACAGGGAGCACCGCCCCAGGGACCCCCACCTGGACAGCGCCCTCCCATTGAGAGCAGGCATAACTACCGCTGCGGAGGGCCCCCATGAGGAAACACTGGAGCTAAAAACTACGACATGCATCAGTCTAAAAATTGTAAAAAGTGAAGAGAAAAGATTTAAGAAAATTTTAAGATAATATAAATAAATAAAAATGAGTTCTGTAGTAATTGTAGACTATTAATACTCTTTTTGGGAAGAGCAGAGAGCAGGGCATTGCAGTAATCTAACCGACTAGAGATAAAAGCATGCATCAGCACCTCCGTACTGGCCTGAGAGAGAAATGGGCGGACCCTGGCTATGTTCTTAAGATGGTAAAAACCAATCTTAGTAATGTTCTTTATGTGTTGAATAAAAGTGAGCTCAGGGTCAAAAATAATGCCCAGGTTCTTTACAGATTGTGATGGTTTAAAATCCTGTAGTTTTGGTAAAAGTTTCTCTCTCTGACTTTCAGGACCTCAGTTTTGTCCTGGTTGAGCTCTAGGAAATTTTCTGCCATCCATGACTTAATATCTAAAATGCAGTTAAAAAGGGCATCAAGTGGCCCTGGGTCATCAGGAGACATGGCGATGTACAGCTGTGTATCATCAGCGTACCTATGGAAACTGATGCCGTGTCTCCTGATGACATCCCCCAGGGGAAGCATGTATAGATTAAAAAGAAGTGGACATAAAATTGACCCTTGGGGGACCCCACACCTGATTTCATGTATTCTGGAGGAGCATGTATCCATACTTACAAAGAAAGATTGATCTGTGAGACAGGAGTTAAACCAGTTAAAAACAGTACCTGAGAGGCTGACTGCCGTTTCATAGGCAGTGGGGAAGACACCCGTCTGAAGAGAGCACTTTTCTATGTTTAAAATCTGTTCCTCAAAGAATTCATAAAATGTCTTTAATGATGTGGGAACTGGGTCTAAAAGGCAGGTTGTTGGGTTAACCTGGGAGAAAACTCGACCAAGTGTCCTCGCATCAACCAGGGCAAAACTCTCCAGTGTCTCCTCAGGTAAAAGCACTGATCCAGGTGTGTTAAAAGCAACATTCTGGTAGGGTAAAAGACTGGGTCTGATGTTATCAATCTTACCTCTGAAGTGGTCTACAAAATCCTCACAGAGGGCTCCAGATGGAGCCAAGGAGGACTTAATCAGTATTGGATAAAAGATCAAAGGTGAAGAATAGGAACCTGGGTTTGTCTTTATTGTTTATTATGAGGTTTAAAAATAGGTTCTTCTTGCCAGCTTGATTGTGTTATTATAGTTTTTGAGTATGTCCCGGTATATTTAAAACTGAACTGTCAATTTTGTTTTTCTCCACCTTCTCTCTGCACTCAACTGCATCCAGTGACAACGTAAGTTTGTTATTAAAGTCATTTACAATAAAATCAAATGGTGCAGGTAAAATCTCGGCAGGAGTGCTTTTTAAAATCTCGATAAAATTTGCTGCCGCTTCAGAGGTAAGTCAGCGTTTCCTCGCGGTTTTCACTGAGGCCTCCTGGTGGCTAAGACTGGAATTAAAACCGGTGAGATTATAAAACACACAGTAGTGGTCGGACACAGCCAGGTCAACAACAGAGGACACACCAGTGGACAGGCCATAGGTTATGACCAGGTCCAGGGTGTGTCCTCTGTTGTGAGTTGGCTGTGTGACGTGCTGCTAAAATCCATACAATTTAAAATATTTAAAAATTCAGTTGTTGTTGAATCTGAATCCAAGTTATCAATGTGTAGGTTAAATAATCACCAGTTATTAAAACCATGTCATGTGTGGAATGTACCGTTGATAAAAGTTCAGAGAATTCACTGATAAAGGAGGAATTGTGTTGGGTGGTCTGTAAATAGTAATGCATAAAACTGTCACAGCCTGCTCTCCCCCTCTGCTGCTCAGCCACCTAATCAGCTAACTGCTTCCACCTGCTGCGGTCACCTGCTCACCTGCTCACCATCTCCAATCAAGCCAGTGTGTATTTAAGCAGCCTCACTCCACTCACTCTTTGCCAGATTGTCCTAGCTCTCATGCCTGACTCTCCAGCACTGATTCCCGGACTGCTTACCTGTTGCCGACCCGATTTGCCTCCGACCTTGCTCCACGTCTCAGCCCCGGTAAATCCACCAGCCTTCTGTCCCCGACTACGAGTATTGCCTGCCTCCTGCCTGTTCCGCGTCTGCCTGTGGCTGGTCGACACTCAGTCCGCTCCTGCTCAGCCTGAAGATCATCTGCTTCAGCTTCACCTCGCTGGTTCTCCTCCGGTGTTGTCCGCCACACTGACTCCTGCTCAGGATCCTACTCCACGTGTCAGCCCTGGTAAATCCACCAGCCTTCTGTCTTCTGCCTACCTCGTCTGCCTGCGACTGGTCGGCACTCAACCCGCTCCTGCTCAGCCGAGACCCACTGCTCCAGCTTCACCCCGTCAGCTCCTTTCCTCTGGTGTCATCTGCCTCGTCGCTCCCGCTCCAGGTCCAGCTCCACTCACAGCTCTCTTCAGAACCACCAGTGAGTCAGAGACCTTCTACCTCACCTCACTCGTTGAGCTGTTTGAACTGTTGGACATTTATAAGCTCACGAGTCTTGCTCAATCCACGCCTGCCCTGTTAGCCGAGTGGCAACGTGTTCGCCTGCAACGCGGGAGAGCGGGGTTCGAATCCAGCCAGATCAGATTAACCTCTTAAGCTGTTTGAAGTGGTTCATGGTCTCTTCTTAAATAAAGACTGTTCCCATTTTCATTGTGCTGCAATTGGGTCCTTTCCACACCTGTTACAGTACAATCTGGCCAGCTATGGACCCAGCACACAATCCTTCACCACTTCACCGCCTTGAGGTTATTGAGGGGGTTCTACAGCAGCATCAAGCCATGATGACTGCATCTGCTGCTGAAGCCAGACAGGCTGCTGAGGCTCAAGGACGAGCACTAGCAGCGTTAGCTGGGCAAATGCAACAGCTAGCAGGACAATTTTCTCAGCTCTCTACCTCTGCTGCATCTGCTCCCTCTTCTGAAACATCAGCTCCTGCATCCGCTCCTGCTCCTGCACCTGTACCAGCCTCTTCTCCTCCTGGTGATGCTCCAGAGCCACGAGTGGGAACCCCAGAGCGCTACGATGGAGACCGAGAGACTTGTGGTCCATTCCTCACCAACTGCTCTCTTCTGTTTGCCCTGCAACCCCGCACCTTCGCCACAGAGCCTGCGAAGGTGGCATTTGTCATCAATCACCTGACAGGCAGAGCTCGACTATGGGGAACAGCTGAGTGGGAGAGGCGGTCTCCAGCCTGTGCTTCTTTCGACCTGTTTGCTGCTGAGCTTCGCAAGGTTTTTGGTTTCGAGAATTGTGGTTCTGAGTCAGCAAGGGGACTGATGGGATTTAAACAAGGGGAGCGAACAGTTGCCGACTACTCCATTGATTTCCGTACCAGAGCCAGCCATAGCAGTTGGAACAGCTCAGCCCTCTGTGACGCCTTTCTCCACGGATTGGCTGATTACATCAAGGATGAACTGGTTTCTCATGACACCCCGATCACTTTGGACGGGGTGATCGACTTAGCCATCAGGATTGACCTTCGCATCCAGGCTCGTCGACGAGAGAGACGTCAAGGGGGTAATCAACGTGCTCCTTCACTTCGTTCCCGTGGGGGTGCTGCTGCCATCAACTCCGCTTCCTTGGGACAGCAGCCTGGGGATCCTGAGCCCATGCAATTGGGTCGCACCTCCCTCTCCCTGGAGGAGAAGGAGCGCCGCCGTAGGTCCAACCTCTGCCTCTACTGTGGGGGATCAGGACACTACATCTCCAGCTGTCCAGTAAAAGCCAGAGCTCACCAGTAGTTGGGGAGACCCTGGTGAGCTCAACTGCCCTGTCATCTCCCCAGGTTCAGAGACCTGTCTTCCAAGGCCGCCTTCTCCTTCCTGATGGTCCTCACACCTTGGCTATCTTCATTGACTCTGGGGCTGATGCCTGCATCATTGATGAGGAGGTGGTTCTTCAGCTGGGGCTCGAAAGAGTTCCTTTGCCTCACCCAGTTCCTGCTAGAGCCTTAGATGGACATATCTTGGGCACCGTCACACATCAGACCTCTCCTGTTCACCTGCTGCTCTCAGGTAATCATCACGAAACTGTTCAGTTCCACATCCTGAGCTCCTCCTGCCTGCCACTCATCCTGGGGTATCCTTGGCTCCGTCTTCACAACCCACACATTGACTGGTCCACTGGGGTTGTTCTAGAATGGAGCTCCTCCTGTCATCAGAGATGTCTGCAACAAGCTTCAGCTCCACTTCTCTCCTCCAGCTCCAACTTTTCTCCAGACCTCACCGGGGTGCCACCTGTGTACCATGACTTCCGCCAGGTCTTCAGTAAAGCCAGGGCCACATCTCTGCCTCCTCACCGCCCCTACGACTGCGCCATTGATCTCCTGCCTGGTACGTCACCTCCTAAGGGACGCCTGTACTCTCTGTCTGAGCCCGAGAGAAAGGCCATGGAGACCTACATCAATGACTCCCTGGCTGCGGGCATCATTCGTCCGTCTTCATCTCCTGCTGGGGCAGGGTTCTTCTTTGTCGAGAAAAAGGACAAGACATTGAGACCCTGCATTGACTACAGAGGACTTAATGACATCACTATCAAGAACCGATACCCACTGCCACTCATCTCCACTGCCTTTGAACTGCTTCAGGGGGCCACCATTTTCTCCAAACTTGACCTGCGCAACGCCTACCACCTCGTCCGCATCAGAGAGGGAGATGAGTGGAAGACAGCATTCAACACACCTACCGGACACTACGAATACCTCGTAATGCCATTCGGCCTCACCAACGCCCCAGCTGTCTTCCAGTCTCTGATAAATGACGTTCTTCGAGACATGCTCAACCGGTATGTCTTTGTATATCTGGATGATATACTCATCTTCTCCCAGTCCAAAGAGCAACACATTCATCACGTCCAGTCCGTACTCCAGCGCCTCCTTGAGAACTCCCTGTATGTAAAGGCAGAGAAGTGTGAGTTCCATGTCCCCACAGTGTCTTTTCTGGGGCACATTGTGGCACAAGGCAACATCCAGATGGATCCAGCCAAGGTCTCAGCCGTCACCTCCTGGCCTGTTCCTGAAAACCGCAAACAGCTTCAGCGGTTTCTGGGGTTCGCCAACTTCTACCGTCGCTTCATCCGCAACTACAGCTCCGTGGCAGCCCCTCTCACCGCCCTGACCTCCTCCAAAGTATCCTTCCGGTGGTCACCTCCAGCTGCAGCAGCCTTCCAGACCCTCAAGGATCGGTTTACCTCATCACCCATCCTCCAGGTGCCTGACCCAGAACGACAGTTCGTGGTTGAGGTTGACGCGTCAGATGTTGGCGTTGGGGCTGTCTTGTCCCAACGTTCTGGAACCGATCAAAAGCTTCATCCCTGTGCTTTCTTCTCTCGACGTCTGTCCTCTGCAGAGAGAAATTATGACATTGGTGATAGAGAACTTTTGGCAGTCAAGATGGCCCTAGAGGAGTGGCGCCATTGGTTGGAGGGCACCAAGGAACCTTTTCTTGTGTGGACGGATCACAAGAATTTGGAGTATATCCGCTCCGCCAAAAGACTGAACTCTCGCCAGGCCCGCTGGTCTCTGTTTTTTGCCCGTTTCAGTTTCATCCTTTCTTACCGTCCAGGGTCCCGCAACGTCAAGCCCGACGCCCTTTCACGTCAGTTCCTCAAGACGGAGGATTCTGTTGTTCTTCCTGAGTCCATCCTTCCTACTTCCTGCCTGGTTGCCACATTGACCTGGGACATTGAGGAGAGGGTCAGAGCAGCTTCAGAAGGACAGCCAGGTCCCAGCTCCTGTCCGTCTAACTGCCTTTTCGTCCCTCCAGCCTTGAGGTCAGACGTGCTACAATGGGCCCACTCCTCCAAGCTCTCCTGTCATCCTGGGGTTCTACGTACACGGCACGCTCTCCTCCAACGTTTCTGGTGGCCCACCTTGCAGGAGGACATCCAGGAATTCATCAAAGCCTGTCCCACCTGCAATCAACACAAGACCTCTCGCCGGCCTCCTGCTGGGCTACTTCAACCTCTTCCTGTTCCTCACCGCCCCTGGTCCCACATTTCCTTGGACTTTGTTACTGGTCTTCCCACTTCTGATGGCCACACTGTCATCCTGACCATTGTGGACCGCTTCAGCAAGATGGTTCACTTTGTTTCTCTGCCCAAGCTCCCCACCGCTAAAGAGACTGCTCAGCTGGTTCTGCTCCATGTATTCCGTCTGCATGGCCTCCCTGTCGATGTTGTGTCGGACCGTGGGCCCCAGTTTTCTTCTGTGTTCTGGAGGGAGTTCTGCAGCCTGCTGGGTGCTACCGCCAGTTTGTCCTCTGGATTCCACCCCCAGACCAATGGACAAACTGAGCGTATGAATCAAGAACTGGAAACAGCCCTGCGGTGCGTGGCCTCCCAAAACCCCTCTTCTTGGTCGTCACAACTATTGTGGGTGGAGTATGCTCACAACTCCCTTGTCTGCTCTGCCACCGGCCTCTCTCCATTCCAATGTGCATACGGCTACCAACCACCTCTGTTCCCAGCCCAAGAGAAGGAGGTTTCCTGTCCGTCTGTTCAAGCCTTCATCCGTCGTTGCCGAAGAACATGGCTCCAAGCTCGCTCCACCCTCCTTCGTTCTGTGGGTCGCTATGCTGCCACCGCCAACCGTCACCGTTCAACCGCTCCTACCTACCAAGCAGGTCAGCAAGTTTGGCTCTCCACCCGTGACTTGCCTCTCCGAGTGGAGTCCAAAAAGATGGCACCAAGATTCATCGGGCCCTTCACCATTCAGAAAGTCATCAACCCAGTGGCGGTCCGGTTGAAGCTCCCACGTTCCATGAGAGTCCACCCTACCTTCCATGTATCCAAGATCAAGCCAGTCCACAACAGTCCATTGGTCCCTGCAGCACCACCACCTCCCCCTCCACAAATGGTTGATGGTGGCCCAGTGTATGCTGTGCGTCGCCTGATTCGCTCCCGTCGACGGGGTAGAGGCCTCCAGTACCTTGTGGACTGGGAGGGTTATGGTCCTGAAGAGAGGTCCTGGGTTCCTGCTCGTCATATCATGGATCCCAGTCTGGTGGCCAACTTTCATCGGCAACATCCCGACCAGCCAGCTAATGAGTCTGCTCGGAGGGGGACTCGCATCGTGCCACCACCGGTTCAGGATGTTGGGGATCGTTCCCGGGAGGTGAGGTCAGATGTCGGGGAAACCCTCCCCCAGACCCCCTCCACCCACCCAGCTGAGGAGTTGGTGAGATCTTCCTCCCAGGAGTTTTAGGCCCACCTCCATTCCCCCTCCTCCCACCCTGGTTTTGGATGTCAGGAGCCATCCCTTGAGGGGGGGGTTCTGTCACAGCCTGCTCTCCCCCTCTGCTGCTCAGTCACCTAATCAGCTAACTGCTTCCACCTGCTGCGGTCACCTGCTCACCTGCTCACCATCTCCAATCAAGCCAGTGTGTATTTAAGCAGCCTCACTCCACTCACTCTTTGCCAGATTGTCCTAGCTCTCATGCCTGACTCTCCAGCACTGATTCCCGGACTGCTTACCTGTTGCCGACCCGATTTGCCTCCGACCTTGCTCCACGTCTCAGCCCCGGTAAATCCACCAGCCTTTTGTCCCCGACTACGAGTATTGCCTGCCTCCTGCCTGTTCCGCGTCTGCCTGTGGCTGGTCGACACTCAGTCCGCTCCTGCTCAGCCTGAAGATCATCTGCTTCAGCTTCACGTCGCTGGTTCTCCTCCGTTGTTGTCCGCCACGCTGACTCCTGCTCAGGATCCAACTCCACGTCTCAGCCCCGGTAAATCCACCAGCCTTCTGTCTTCTGCCTCCCTCGTCTGCCTGCGACTGGTCGGCACTCAACCCGCTCCTGCTCAGCCTAGACCCACTGCTCCAGCTCCTTTCCTCTGGTGTCATCTGCCTCGTCGACTCCCGCTCCAGGTCCAGCTCCACTCACAGCTCTCTTCTGAACCACCAGTGAGTCAGAGCCCTTCTACCTCACTTCACTCGTTGAGCTGTTTGAAAACTGTTTGGACATTTATAAGCTCACGAGTCTTGCTCACTCCACACCTGCCCTGTTGGCCGAGTGGCAACGTGTTCGCCTGCAACGCGGAAGAGCGGGGTTCGAATCCAGCCAGATCAAGTTTACCCCTTAAAGCTGTTTGAAGTGGTTCTTGGTGTCTTCTTGAATAAAGACTGTTCCCATTTTATTTGTGCTGCAATTGGGTCCTTTCCACGCCCGTTACAAAAACAGGAGGACTGCTAAAAACAAAGGCATGATGTTCAAATGAGTTGTATTGCTTAAAATGAATGTCCTTTGTTTTTATGGAGCAGTCCCACCACCTCTTCCACCATTCCTGTTAAAAAATGAAAAACTAAAATTGGGTAGGGAAGCCTCAGTGAGAATTGCTGGAGCGTCAGTGCCAAGCCATGTTTCAGGTAAAAACAAATAGTCTAATTTGTTATCTAAAATCAGATCATTAATGATAAAAGACTTATTGGATAAAGAACGAACATTAAAAAGTGCCATATTCAGGGTTGTCGGTGAGCTGGTTGGATGAGAGTCTCTGCTGAGAATGTTCACATGGACCAGGTTGTCACGGGACAGGCGGTAAGATGTGATGGGGCGGTGGATGTGTGGTGGTCTGTACTGTGTTATTACTGGAATATGTGAGGGTTGTAAGGTGGGTGTGGATATGGTCTTGTGGCGTCAGTCTGTGTGGCCGGCTGGCTGTGGAACACTGGACCAGCTCTACACCCTCCGTCGGGTGCTCGAGGGTTCATGGGAGTTCGCCCAACCAGTCCACATGTGTTTTGTGGATTTGGAGAAGGCGTTCGACCGTGTCCCTCGTGGCATCTTGTGGAGGATGCTCTGGGAGTATGGGGTCCAGGGCCCTCTGCTAAGGGCAGTCCGGTCCCTGTATGACCGGAGCAGGAGTCTTTCACCATTGGAGAGATAAGAAGCTCAGTGTTTCTCTTGCATTTGGACACATCCAACTTGGAGGACTCAGGAATGTGCTGGTGAGATTATATGTCTTATCTGACTTGAGAATGCCTTGGGATATACCATAGAAGACCTAAATGACATGTTTAGAGAGACGAACACCCACACTTTGATGTTTAACCTGCTACCCAACAACTGGGACCTGGATAAGGAATGGAATATCATAACCTTGTTATAATTAAGTTTTCAGGTGATCCTTTGGTTTTCAAAATTATATATGACAGTTGACATTTTTGCAGTTTAACGTTGGTTGTTTTCGTGAGCACAGCCTTGAGGTCTCAGGTATCAGTTTGTAAACACATAAGGCCTTGTTTACCCCATGGGCATGAGGCCCTGCCAAACATAATACAAACTGCTTCTCATATTTATGACATGTCAGAAACAGTACCAATGCTGTCTTAAGTACTGTGTCCTGCTCTAACTCCTCTGACTTTGTTGTGGATTTCAGTAAAGCTTCAGCATTAAAAATGCAATATTCAAGAATACACTTTTCTGAGACGAAGGGAAGCAGACACAGACTAGGCTCTATCAAGGCAGGGAACTTTATTTTACAATTCAGCACACTGCTCAGCGAACAGCTGCAACGAGTTCAGTACAGTTCAGGGGCCTCATTTATAAAACATTGCGTAGGATTCACACTAAAAGTTTGCCCAAAAGCTAAAAATGGCTTGCGCCAAAGAAATATCTTGATTTATAAAACCGTGCGTCCGCACACCTGCACGCAATGTTCCCTTTATAAATCACAATCCACCTGGATGATTGCGCAGCTGGATCCACGTCACATCCCGCCCTCGACACGCCCACATTTTACCATGAATGGTCAATGCAAAGCACCTCGTGAATGTTTTTGCATGTAAATACACCTGCTGATCCATGGCATTTTACGCTACATCATGGCAGAGAACACAAGAAAAAAAGTTTTATAGAGACCGAGATAGAGGTGCTTGTGGCTGAGGTGGAGGACAGAAAAGGTGTTTTGTTTGGTGGTCACAGTGGCATCACTAATAAAAAGAAAAAAACTGAGTGGCAGCACGTCGTCACGGCAGTTAACAGTGTGAGTGACACAGAGCGATCTGAGGTGGAGGCCAAGAGGAGAGTGGCACGGCACCCTCTCAGTGTGTCTGCTGCCGGTGGGGGTGAGGGCACACCCAGCCTACACTAGGGCTCTCTCTCTCTCTCTCTTTCTCTCTCTCTCTCTTACTCTTTAAAATCAGTAAGCAAAGCCTAGCTTATGATCGCTAACAGGCTCAAACAAATATGTAGGATAGCGGCAGTGACAGAAAAAGCAAATTTTTCTTTAAAATTCACTGTGTATTGTCACGCCCCCCCCCCCCCCCCCCCAAAAAAAAAACAACAAAAAAAAAACCAGTCTATACATCTGATATGTGATGACATTAAACGTATGAGATGAGCCTGGCTTCAATTCACCACCTCACCATCTGCACCGCCAGTTTCCCAACTCCAAAATGTTCTTACGGCAGCATCAGAGTTTGCGTACCGGTGCGCACATTCTCAAGTTTATTTTTATAAATCACAACCTTTGTGTAGGAAGAGGTGTGCGCAAATTTCAAGCCCCGTTTTGTGCGCACGCAAGCTTTATAAATGAGGCCCCAGTTCGTTTGTCATCACACTCGCAACACGATTTATCTCCTCTTGCTCTCCGCCTTTCCTAATACATGTGTATGTGATACCACTTCTCAGTGTCCAGGAATATTACTGTACGACAGATACCAGGGTCTCTTTCCAAATGTCATTGAGACCTCCCATCATCCCAATGTTTCGGGCCATTTAAGGTATCTTGTTTTATTTTGCTGTATCATGGTGACCTAACAAAAATGCTCTAGCCCAACTCCAAACTCAACCATGATCCTTGTTTGGACATGACCATCTACTTTATGGTTTCGTCTTGAGAGACTTGAGAAATCAATTTAAGATTTCCACAACAACTTGATACTAGAGCTTGTCCTCGAAGCTCCAACAAGGGAGCAGGAACCAGCTCTCAGTGTGACCTGCTCACGGCAGTCACACCTAAACAAGAATGAAAGCAAGAACCTACAAGCAAGGTTCTCCCACCAGCAGCCGCAACACGAGCCTGCTTGCTGATTTCAACAAGGGAACGACACAGCCAGTTGGCACAGAGCTGCTAACTGTAACCAAAGAGCAACCAGCTTCATCTGACCAGGACAACCAAAGTCTGCAACCTTCTCAGCTCGGATCTTCAACTAACCCAACTATCCCCAGCTAACAAGCTTCCTCTTCCTCAAAGGACTGGTAACTAAACTGAACATAGATAGCTAGACAAGCTAAAAAAACACGGATAAGCAAGGGATTGTTTGACTTTCATGAACATGTGTTGATTCAATTTGTCATTGAGCTTGATGGTTGTGATGATAGTAGGATTAGTTAGCCAAATTGTAAATTGATGTTAGTTGTATTTCACACCGACACACGGTGGTACAAGACTGAATAATGCCAACCTCTGCTCCGCCAAGAATTCCGAAACTCTTCATTTTGTGAACTGAATCAATGAAGCGCATTTTCCCAATATAAAGGTGTCCTGTGTAAGGCAGTGTACTGTTGAGGGTAGTGCTCCGAGGTGATCCGATGTATATCAGATCCTATTATTTAATATAAATCATAATTACTTCTGATAATTATTAATTATTATCGATAGCCAAACTGCCCATTAAGTTGATCCCCAACATAGAGGACAAAGTGATTGTGTTTTTGCATAAGAAGGATTAAGATGTAAGAATCTTAAGGATCCTTACAGTTAGTTTTTGTCATTTTGATGGTGAGAAAAATATAGAAAAAATGTCTACACAAACAGAAAGGGGTATTAAATAGTCAGTTGAGACAAAGGGATTGAAAAAGGTTGCCTCAACCACAGAGAAAAGGCAAAGGGGAGCCACAGGGCTTAACCGTTTGGTAGCTTTTCTTTTGATCAATAAAGGTCATTTCAACAATCGATTTTGTCACATCCTACACACACCTGTTGGCTTCTTTGAGAATGGAGAAGAACTAAAAAAAAAAAAAAGGCAGAAAACAAAAAGAGACACAACTCCTTAAAGACAATTATAGAAGCACAACCAGAAGGACCAAAGGGAAGTAAAATACGAAAAAAAAAAGAAGAAAAAAAAGGAAAGAGATGGTGTTGGGTCACATTGAAAAATGAGATCAAACAAATCATTAGCCCTGAAATAGCCTATTAAACCAAATGTCAGGAATTTGTCAGAAATGAGAAATACACTTTCCTACCAGTTATGGTAAGTACACTGTAACGAATTTCTGTAAATTTACAACAGTATCTTGCTGTTTTTTATAATAATTGTAAAATACTGTTAAATATTCATCCCCACATGTAAATTAACAGTTAATGCTTGGTTAAGAATAACAAACTGTAATTTAACAGTATAAAACAGTATTTTCTATCAAGCGGTGGAGATAGGCACCACATTGCTTCACAAGTCTTGTCACTATCCATCAGCATCTTACTGATAATTGTGGGCTTATGTTTAACTGCCAAATATTATTATTTGTCAATGTAAATTTCAAGGTTCATTTGGTGTTGTACATGTCAATACACAGCCTATATTTTATGAAATTATATGTTACACTGATTTATGATTTGTTTCTTGGGGACGTCTTTTTGTGTAACACGCCCTGATATGTATGTGTGCGCGCTGTTGGCAGCGCGGCCAGAAGCTGACAACTGAGAAGCAGACAAGCTGCAAGTTTATGGCCACTTTTTGTGTTTGTATATTTGATTTAAGCTTCATTGCACACTGGGGACGGAGATTTTTGTTTATATTTGTACTTCAAGACTATCTAAAGTGGACTTATTCCCTCCGTCGTATGCAGCCAGTGAGGTAAGCTAGCTCGGCTAGCTAGCAAGTGTTTGTTTTATGTTTGTTGCACTTATGTTTGTTTATTGGTTTGTGTATTTATTTTGTATTTATGTACTTCTAGTTCGACGGTGATAATGGCGATTTGAAAATAAATCATCTGTACGACGAACGGTTGTGCCCATATGTCCGGAAGAGTGATATTATGTTTCTGTTTTGATGACACCACTTCTTTATTAATCAAACTTTTCACATTACTCAAGTCATTTTTGAGTGGCAAGATACAGGATACTCCTGAACCTGACTTTGGACAGCACAGCTTCTTCATCATTCCGAGCAGTCCATGTGGACATCAACCAAAGAGGTAAAGTTATTTTTATCTCCAAAAACAGTCAGTGTCCAGTAATGTTTTGTCTGCATGATTATTAAACAGTTGACATTATAAATAATAGCCTATTTCATCACGTCTGTTTCACCTGGTCAGGCTGCTAAAATTGGCGAAGCAAGCTCTGTAACTTAGCAAGGTTGAACTCAGTTAGCTTACGTTAGCAAACTGGTGTTGTTCTTGTCTGACCATTGTCGTCGTGGTTACTGAGGTCAGGCACACCTGGATTCATCAATTTGTCCACTAATGAAACACAGGAAACAAAGGAGCTGTATAAAGTTCAGGAAGTAGTGGAGTTGTGCAAAGAGCCCATTGTATGCAACATGAGTGGGGATGATTAAGATGATTTAGAGGCCTATTTGATGACTGGAAGAGGAAGAGTTTCTACTTCATATTGGCCAATAGACCCCTTAAAATGATGAAGGTCCTTCTGGAAACTGGCTTTTTAATGGAAAGTGTGTCCTGCAATTGCACATTTAAGGCAGCACCTCCTTTCAAATTGTTTTAGCAAAAAACTTTTCTGAAGTGCTTGAAATTATTGTCACAGGTTACAATTATTATTTATGGGCTAAACAATCATAAATACTTTTCCTGTCACCAAACCAATTTGATAATTATACATTTACAGTATTTTGGACTTTTCTCTCTCTCTCTCTCTCTCTCTCTCTCTCTCTCTCTCTCTTTTAAAGAATCCTGAAAGAGGTAGCAAGACCACCCATGCATCTCCAAGAGAACTGGCAAGGTGGTTCAAAAAAGGGCCGAAAGTGTCAACCTGCATGTTGCCACACTCCTGAAGTGTGTTGCTGGACTATGAGTGGGACTTCGTTTAGGTAGGTCATAGCTGTTTTGTCACTGGCTGTTAGGGATGAGCCGGATACTCTTTTCAGACGAGTATCCGTTACGGATACAGCATTTTGGACGAATACGATTATGATACGAGTAAAATCCGTCAATATCCGTGTTCGTGCTGAAGGAAAATCCTCATTGTGTAACTGACTGTCTTCGCGCTCTGTGATTGGCCAGTCACACACAGCGCCCGCCCCTCCCTATACAAAGACGTCTCTGCACGTCTCTCGCAACATGCGCGCGGTGCATTTAATAAGACAGAGCTGAAAACGGCTCGCGTCGCGTCAGTCAATGCCTCCGCTCAGGTCGGATTTTTTTTTTTTTTTTTTTTTACCATCTGCTTGCTCTTAGTTTGGCTGGCGATATGAAGTCAGTTGAAAAACCTTGGTCGTACTGAACACGGTGCTTTTGAGAAGAATACAGTGAACAAGGCTGACATATTATTTCCCTGTTTGCCATCACTGGATGTTTGCATGAATCATGAAGTTCACACAGATCATAAAAAAACAAACAGTCTTACAGACCATTTATACACATACACACATATAGCTGAACATACAAATTAGCCTGTATTAATATTTTTATTGTATGTGACTGCATGCAGTATCTGACACTTTCTCTCTGCAGTTCATGAAAATAATATTATAAATATTATTGAGATATACTGTATATAGGCTTTGAATATAGTTTATTAGCAACTGCTAATCAATCCATATCAATTTCAGACTTAAAATAATGTACCGTTTTAAGCCCCACCCATTTCTGCACCCACTTCCGGTTTAGGCACCGCCCACTCTGTGTACAAATACAGATACAGATAATGTAGATGGTTAAACAGATACAGATATAGATAGTGGTGTACTCGCTCATCCCTACTGGCTGTGCTTGGTTGAGAAGAGCAGTAGGAATGGGTGCAAACAATTTCATCTGGTTTATAACATTGATCATAGGAATGGCCTAGTTTCACTATAATAAATGAGAGCATTGTTCGTCCTACTCTTTAAACTTCTTAAAATACAAGGATTATTGCCTCAGCCCGTTCAACTACTGCTTCAACAACATCAAGCTGAAGCAGCTTAAGTTAAGCTTAGAATATTTCAATGCTCTACTTTTTCACGTGGAAGCAAGCACACAACATACAACACTCGACTCCATTCCTCTCATTAGCCCTACTTAACTATCTAACAACATGCTACCAACCAACTGACTTAGCCCATGTAAGAGGTAACCTCCCTCTCTAAACTATAACAACCAACTAACCACCCTCTCTCCTTTCTGTCTCTTGCTGTTCTCTCTTCTTCACACTTTTTATTTTCTCTCTCCCTTGAACAGTTTATTGCTCTGGCCCTTTTCTCTCCTCTCGTACTTACTCTCCATGAGTCTGTTTCACATGTTTATATTTTACCAGTGACATTGTGTTGCTAAATTTTTGTTTGTCTGTTTGTTTTACAGGCACTAGTCATTGGTGATTGAGGATACCAGCCAAATGCTGCAGTCAAGTACTCTCACTGTTTGCTCTGTCTTTCTCCTTCTCTTCCTCCACTTTCACTGTTATTGTTCACATCTACATGTGCAAAAGACTTGTTTACAAACTAGACTGTTCTATTGCACTGCTCTGTATGATATTTGAATTCAGTGTTTCACTGTTCTTGGTGCTATTTTAATGCAGTGTCTGAATTTATGCTTATTAGTAAAGCCTGTCATTAAGGATTTTATTATTATGTACAGTTTCTTTCAAATAGGTAATGGAATACCTTTTCTTTTTGTAATACAAATGCTTTAAATGTTATTAGTATTACAAAGTCTGCTGAGGGTTTGTATTAAACTATAGCAATGTTATGGAATATATATTCTCTTGTGTTTTATACCTGGGGTTCTCAAACTTGCTACTTAAAGGTCTGATCTGATTTTTATTCAAGGTCAGAGTTCAGGAATGATTGGCAATAACATTTAATCAACATTAAATCAGTTCACTTATGATTATTCTGGGAAACGGCATTAGTCTGAGTGCTCTGTTCTCTGTCAGTTCTTGATTCTTAAACAGCATCAGAGTGAGTGGTCGTTCCATTGTTCACTCTGTGTTACTCTCCTCAGTCTCCTCCGCTGGCTTAACCTACTACTTTTCTTCAGTTGGCACAGACAGGTGAATAGTGGTGGATGCATGTTGCTGGATGCGTTTGTGATAGGCTTAAGGTAGAAGCACAAGCACAAGAAGGTACACAATTTAAGTAAAATACAATAATTTTATTTATAACTTTATATAATGGTTAAAAAGGTTAAAAGTCTATTGGAATTCATGTTTTTATGTGATTTGTATATGTTGTTAAAAGGTGTACTTCCCCTTTAAGAGCGCTTAGAGCTGGCAGATTTCCTTGTTTACATTCAGTCATCAGTTAGTCAGTGCTTGAGAGCTGGAGAGCGAACAGTTTTCCTACTTCTCTTCTATCAGCTATTAGTTGAAACAAGTCAGAAATGTCAGAAAAATTCAGTTGTCATCTGACTGGCTGCCCTGTATATCAATCAAGTGACAGGATGGATGTTAGGCTGACGTCTATTTTTTTAATGTCATGCACCTACCAATACTACCTTTGCGATCGACTGGTAGATCGTGATCGACGTATTGAGCACCCCTGAAATATAAGATAAGTTGATTGTACTTATAACATTGCCTCAAATGTTTTAAGTTATTTATGGTAGAGAAAATTATTTCTTTTAAGTACAGTCTAATTAAATGTAGAAGAGAACATAACATTTTATAGTTATCCATACTTAAATGGTTTAAGTAATCAACAATAGAAAAACATTGTGGAATCTACTTAAAAGTACAATAGTCAAAACTTGATATTTTAAGTCAAATGCACTTAAAATCCTAGTTTTATTAAACAAAATATGAATGCTTTAAAAATGTAAATATTTGGGATAAGAAAACTCCAGTTAAAATCTTCTTTTGTCAATGACCACACAGTGCAATACATTTTCTGTTTTATTGAAAAACACAAGAATATCTTTTTGATATCCAGAAAATATAAATTTTCCTTCCAAAAAAAACCACTGACAATGTGGCAGCTTAGTGCAAGAGGAAAAGGGTAAAACCGGGTGCTACACAACAAAGCAGGCATTTAGAACAGCAGCATTAAGAACAATATCCAGTGAGGACCAGAGTTGGCAATAAAAATCTGCAACTTTCTAAAATGTGTCCTCTATAGAAAAATTTCAGTAAAACAAACAATAGTAGACACATCAAATGAAAAACAAGTAACTTCAAACAAACAACAATGACAAACAAACAAATGCCCCCCACATGCATGTGCATATAGTGCAAGCGCAAAAGGAAAAATTGTGTGCTTTGCGAGCCACACAAATAAGTAGGCATTAAGAGCAACTATCCTGAGAGGACCAAAGGTAGTAAAAAACAAACAAACCCTGAAACGTTTTCAAATGTGTCCTCTGTAGAATAATGTAAATAAATACATCTAGTCCAAGAAGAACCATATCAAAATGAACCTTTACATGATAATATACTCCAGTCAGTGCAAAATATTTGTCCAACAATCCAGACATGGACTTATACTGCAAGGTCATTCTTCAGCTTTTGAACCTTTGGAGGTAGCTCACTTCAACCTAAATTCAGCATTACTTGTTGAATGAAGGTAAAAGTGTTTTTCAGGCACTTGGGGTACTGCAGGTGGAGTGCGTATGTAAAGCCAAACAAGAGACACATTGCTTGAGGTAGGCTGAGTGCTTCCATTACAAGGCTGCCCTCTAGGATGATCCCCACTCTTGAGGGGTTCAGTTGAGATGATGCTGGACTTGTTACGGGCAGGGCGGAGACTCAGGCGCAGAGCAACAGAGACACGGGAGACAGAATCAGCGATAAGAGTTTATTGAGTAATACAAGCAATAACAGGAACAACCATAACCTGGTAACACCAGGCAAGGAAGAGATAAATAACTGACCAACTGATGAAAACACAAAGAGGCTCAGACTATTAGCTGAGTAGCAAAACAGACTATGGCAAAAAACTAACAAAAGGAGCACAAGCTAAAATGCTGAGAAGGCTAACAAGCTAATAACTAATGCAACTAAGAGTGCTCAGGCTAAATGCTGAGAAAGCTAACAAGCTACTAACTAATACAAACTAAGGGTGCTTAGGCTAAATGCTGATAAGGCTAACAAGCTAATAACTAATACCAACTAAGAGTGCTCAGGCTAAATGCTGAGGAGGCTAACAGGCTAGCGGGCAAAAGCTAACAATGCGGACAGGGCAAAAAACGGACTAACAGACAGACAGGGTAACAGACGGCTACAAACGAACTTAACTGGCACAACTAAAGAGAGGGAGCAGGGAGGCAAGGGCTGGCGGTGGCAGGAGGGCAGGCATGTGTGCGGCAGATTCCGGCTGAGGGTCAGAGGCAGGTGGGGGGTGGCTGGCGAACGGCGAGGCGTCTGGAGTGGTGGAAGACAAGAGGTCCGGCTAGACGGAAAAGGGAGAACTGGGGTTAGCGACAGGTTGAAGACAAAGCAGCTAGACATGTACAAGAAACAAGACTGACTGGGTGGTACAACGGTCTGGCATTTGAGCATGGTCTGACAGCAGCTGAAATCCTGGAGCTGTCCAATCACGGTGCGTCAATCAGTTGATTGGAAAGCCAGCACACCTGCCTGCATGCTCCGCTGCCAGCCCTGCTGAGGTCCGCCTGAGAGAGAGAGAGAGCGAGCGAGCGCTCCGGCTGCCACTAGCCGGAGCCTGACGTCGAGAGCGTGACAGGACTTGCAGATGTGTTGTCCTCAAAGCAGAGGATTCCCACTGGTATGTCCACAAAGTCTCCCTCATTAAGATTCTACATAGTGTGAAAAACAAGACAAAAAAGGATATTGAAATTAGCAGCAATTTGAGTATGATCAGCTGTATGCCTCAGTCCCCTCAGCCATAGCCACCTTGAACAGTAGACCCCGCTAATGTGTGATGTCTTTCTGTCCTTATGTATTTTCTTTTGTTTATCTTTTTGTCTGTCACTGTCTGTAATATGTTTACTCATATGTTATTCCTGGTTTGTTTAGTTTTTGTTTGTCCTACACAACGTGTACAGCAGTGAAAAGACATTTCCCTTCCAAGTAAAAGTCTTATTATAATTTACAGTGTTTTTAGGGAAGTTTTAGGTAGGTGTTAAGAAAACAACAACTTTTTTTAGTAGGACTCAAGTCACTGTGCAAGTCTTTTTGAATTTTTTGCATCATTTTCAGTACAAAATGTACTAATTAATTTGTTCTTGCTCACATGGAAGGTACATTTCCAAGTTAAAATCAACAGAAGTACAATGAGACATCTTTATAAATGGTTATTATCATGAACATCATCTCAAATAAACAAAACATTGAGAACACACAGAATCACAAAACTGATTCAAACACAAATCAAAAAACGTTACTCACCGAACTGCTCTTGAAGAACATAGATGCATCATCCCCAAGAATGACTGGAAGTCCTCTTCGGACAAGGCATCTAATGGCTGTTGGCTCAGTGGTCTGCCAAAAGATATCACACACATTTAAATGTAGAAGAAAGAAATGTTTCTGGAAAACGAATGAACTAACCATTTATATCCTTTCAAGAAAAAAATGAAATATCAACCTACTATTGTCTGTTGTAGCAGGTCAGCTAATTACTTGCCTATCCCACCTGTCTTTCTCTTGAAGATTTCCATCAGGCTTGGGCACAAACCATCAAGAACATGGAAGAATTCTTCTTTAAGATTTCTGCCAACAGGGACTTCCGGGTCACGTACAAGATGGCAGCCTGAATTTGGCGCTCCCCGACCGACATAAAAAACAGCCCTAAAAAGTTGAAAATACTTGGAACAACGAATTGAAGTAAATATGACAGACAGTAGGGCTAACAAAAAATCAAACAGGAGAACCCAGAACACCGCATCGACAAGAAATGAGGATGAATGGCCTCCGCTGACTCAGGCTAGCCAGAGTAGCTCTCCGATACCGGACGAGGATACTGAAGCAGAAGGTGCTTCCCTGTACTCCATCCTGAGCGAGATAAAAGATTTCAGACGAGACAATAACCACCAACTTGTGGAGATTAAACAAGAACTACATAAGACAAACAACAGGCTAGAAGAAGCTGAAGGTAGGATTGAAGAAACCGAGACTGCTCTGCAGGCGATGGCTATGCTAATGAAAAGGCTAATGTATCGCCAAGCCAGCATGGAGGCTAAGCTAATAGATCAAGAAGGGCGAGCTCGCCGGGATAACCTTCGGATCCACGGCATACCCGAGAAGGAGGAAGGAGATAACATGTGTGCCTTTCTAGAGAAACTGCTGAGGGATACGCTGGATTTTCCCGGAGACACTGAACTCAGGATTGAGCGAGGACACCGGACCCGAGCGGCTGAACCGGAGGGGCCGCAGGCAAGACCGCGGTCCATTATTGCCAAGTTCACGATTTACAGAGTCAAGGAAGAAGTGATTCGCAGAGCCTGGCAGAAAAAGGCAGTGTACTACAAAAACACTCTATGAGTACCTTAACATTGTTGGGTCATGTGGTGATTTTCCTTTTTGTTAATTCAGATTATTTTCATAGGTTTGTTCACTTAAATAGACTTATTGATTTTAAAGAGCACCAGACCACCAGAGGGCAGCGGTGGATGCAGTGCATGCAGGTAGAGGGAGGAAGGAAAGGCTCATTAGGAGGTCACTGGCACAGGTGAGGCCTTTTGTCCAGAGAGCATGCAGCAGAGGGAGACAAGGCAGCAAGGAGCACCAAAAATCTCAATCAATGCAGATGACTACAGAGACGCCACTGGTGAATTTTGTTTGGTGTTTGCTTATTGTTTCTTTGGGGGTTTATTCAGGATCATTTAGTGAAGAAATTAGGTCAATTTACTTTCCAAAAATAAGAGGAATTGTTTAAGTTAATTTCTTTTATCATTATGCAGGCCTCTGGATTTTATTAATTAAAAGAAAGTTTAAAGCTTAAATAGTGCAAACATTAAATAGATCGTGGATCGAATAGAAAAATAGAATAGATTAATTTAAGAGTTTAGCTGTGATAAAAATGTTAGCATGTTAACATGGTTTAAGTTTTGAAGGATGAACTGGCACATGTTTATGTATGAAATATGATTTGCTGATTAATAAGTGATTTCATTGTTTAACATTCTACTTTTTTATCCTTTAAGGTTATCAACCTTTGCCATTACAGCTGAACCACTGTTGATTAAATAAAGGAAACAGAAGAAATTATATGAGTTGTACAGCGTCCTCTGTTGTCCTCAATGCCAGGTCGAGTTTGGGCAGGCATTGATATAAAGGAGAAATAACTCGACAAACATCACAGGTACTGGAAAGGTTCGATTCGATTGAGCCTCATCGTCGGAAGCAACAGACACTAAAGAATGTAAAGAGGACTCAGTTAGACTTCAGTCCTTTCTGTATTTGTATATAGTTCTGTTTACGAAGTTCATGAGTGTTTTCGGGATGTGTAAGGTTTAAACACAGCACAACATGGGGAGAAAGAAGGTACAAATACTATGGAAAATAAATGACAGATAACCAAAATCTTAAGATTATTTCATATAATATAAATGGAATCCTTAACCCAGTAAAAAGAAGCAAGATCCTGAGTAAACTGAAAAAGGAAAAAGCACACATTGCTTTATTACAGGAAACACACCTCAGCCCAACAGAACATGAAAAATTGGGGAGGCTGGGATTTTCAAAAGTATTTTACTCTTCGTACAAATCTGGTCATAGAAGAGGTGTGGCTACCTAAATATCTCAAAGACTTCCCTTTGAGAAGACCTCAGAGTTAAAAGACGACGAAGGAAGATACTTGTTGGTCTCTGGGAAAATAGAGGGTATTGAAATATCGATACTGAATGTATATATTAATGTATATATTAAGCCTCCGACTGACAATTTGTCCCCGCTCAATACCGCTGTTCAATATGTACACGCCTGTGGATTATATTGCTGCTTGTCCACCTCTCTCTCTCTCTCTCTCTCTCTCTCTCTGTCTCTGTCTCAACCCAACCAGTCGTGGCAGATGGCTGCCCATCACTGAGCCTGGTTCTGTCCGAGGTTTCTGCCTGTTAAAAGGAAGTTTTTCCTCGCCACTGTCGCATCTTTGCTTGCTCATGATGGGAACTGTTGGGTCTCTATATGTTGTCGGGTTTCTCAACCTGCTCAGTATGTAAAGTGCCTTGAGATAACTGTTGTTGTGATTTGGCGCTATACAAATAAAATTGAATTGAATTGAATTGAATATATTCTGCCTGGTAGTAATATAGCAATCTACAGAAAAATGTTTGACTTGATGTCTGAAGCAACAGGCATTCTTATATGTGGAGGGGACTGGAATATACGAATCAATCCAAGGCTAGACTCCTCAAACTTTTAAACAAACCGCAGTTCATAAAAAAATAAATATTCTTACGTCAGAATTTGGGATAATTGACCTTTGGCGAGACGTTTACCCAGTCAAACAAGATTACACACATTATTCTCATCCACATGATGTGTACTCGAGAATCGATTATTTCTTTATTCATAAGAAAGTTCGTCATAGAGTACATCAGTGTGAGCATGGTAATATTGACTTGTCAGATCACGCACCAATCTCGCTTACAATTCAAATAAGCAACAACCCTCGCAATACCTTATGGAAACTAAATTCAAATATTCTCAACGATACGCAATTTAAAACACAAATCAAAAAAGAAGTAGAACAGTTTTTACAAGAAAATGACAATGGAGAAGTTGTTGCAGAAATGGTATGAGATACATTAAAAGCTGTTTTAAGGGGGAATATAATCTCATATTGTGCAAACAAAAAGAAAGACAAGAGAGACTAGCAAAACTAACTAAAGAACTGGGAGAGCTTGAGACAAAACACATAAAAGATACAACCCCGAACATAGCGTTACAATTAAAGGAAATTAGGAAGGAGATAAACACCTGGTATACCCAAGAAACACAAAAAAAGATGATCTTTACAAAACAAAAGTATTATGAGACAGGCTCAAAATTTGCCAAATTGTTAGCGAGAAAACTACAAAAACAAAAAGCAGACAACACTATACATAAAATTAGGGACCCAATTACAAAGAACCTAGTATATAAGAGGGAAGAAATACAAACAGCCTTCCAAACATATTATAAAGGACTATATTCTCAACCACAATTAGAGGAGGAAAAAAACATTAGAGATTTTTTAAAGTCTCTTAACCTACCTATCTTAAATGAGGAACAAAATAATAAATTGACAACAGAAATAACAGAGAAAGAACTGAACAAAGCAATTTCCAGGCTAAAAACTAATAAGTCACCAGGACCAGACGGATTCCCATCTGAATGGTACAAGACCTTCAGGACTGAATTAAAACCATACCTCCTTCATATATTTAACAATACTCTAAAAGAAGGAAAGATTCCCCCTACATGGAAGGAGGCCACTATATCAGTCATACCCAAAGAGGGAAAAGATACATCAGAATGTGGCTCATTTAGACCAATTTCAGTTCTCAATATTGATTATAAATTATATACACAAATACTTGCAAGAAGACTTGAGGAAGTTCTTCCCCAGCTAATCCATACAGATCAGACCGGATTTGTCCTACAGAGGCAAACACATGACAATATAAGACTTTCACTACATGTCCTAAGTCATATTCAAGAACAAAAATTACAGGCTTTGTTTGTCAGTTTGGACGCAGAAAAAGCCTTCAACTCTGTGAGCTGGGAGTTCTTGTATAGGGTTCTTGAGAAATTTGGCTTTCATGATAGTTTTATTAAAGCAATCAGTTCTTTATATAACAACCCAACTGCTCGAGTTAAAATAAATGGACACTTATGAAAGACCATCAATTTAGAACGTGGCACAAGACAAGGCTGTGGGATGTCACCGCTACTATTTGTACTCTTCATAGAACCACTAGCCCAATGGATCAGGCAGAACGACAGCATAAAAGGTGTTAACATAAATAACGACGAACACAAGGTGGCGCTGTATGCAGACGACATTCTGGTGTATCTAACTGAACCTTCTAAATCTCTCCCTGAATTATTTAAAATATTAGAACATTTTGGTAAATATGCAGGATATAAACTAAACATCCAAAAAACACAAATTCTAAAACTAAATTACAGCCCTCCAATAGACCTCCAAAATATATTTCATGTCAGATGGGACCAAGAGGCAATAAAATATCTTGGGATACTGCTGCCAAAAGAAATAAACACAACTAAAGAAGTTAACTATAACCCACTTTTAAATAAGTTAAAAGCAGATATATTAAGATGGAATTCCAACCCATTTTTGAGTTTAACACAAAGAATAGAAACCATTAAAATGAATATCCTCCCTAGATTCCTGTTCCAACTAAAAACCTGGAACATAATCAAAACAGTATATAAATTATTAGACAAACTATGGATAATTAGATGGTATGCATATGACCCAGACTTTAAGCCTAATCAATTGGACTTCAGATTTAAAACCTGGACGGGCAAAGGGACTACAACGTTCTATTCACTTACAAACAAGGGATTATTAAAAGACTTCCAAACTCTAAAAAGAGAATTTTGTTTAAAACAACAGGACTTTTTTAGATACTTGCAATTATGTAACTACTTTGATAAATGTAATAAAAAACATCCAATAGATCTGGATGATGCAATATTAAAGGAAATCCTAAGGGCATACTCTTCTGAATCTGTTAAAGGTGCTATTTCAAGACTGTACAAAGGCCTCCTAACTAAAAAACTGTATTCCACTGGTTATATTAAAAATAAATGGGAAAAAGAAGGGAACTTTGAAATATCAAAGGAAGAATGGCAAAACTATTGCGAGCTGCAGTGGAAGTGCACCAGTTCACATATGTGGAGGGAATTTGCCTGGAAATGTTTAGTAAGATTCTTTATTACTCCAAAGATGAAAACTCATTACACAGGGGAAGACCCCATATGCTGGAGAGGATGTGGGTGTCAGGACGCAACCTACTGGCATGTTTTTTGGGAATGCCCAGGGTTACATCATTTCTGGTCAGAGGTACATAAAACAATGGAAGAAATATTTCATATGAAGATTCTTAACCACTTTCAAACATTTATCTTTGGTAAATCAGACTTTATTGCTGGAAACGCTAATAAACATCTATTTATAATAATGATAACTGCGGCTAAGAAGAACGTCACCAGACATTGGTTGCGTCCCGAGCCCCCCACATTGAGAGAATGGGTGGACATGATTGATGACATATTTCTAATGGAAAAAATCACACACACACTTAATCTGCAAATGGACAGATTCACTAAGATATGGTCAAAGCGGACCTCTTTTGTGGAAAAGAGACAGCTAAACTGAAGGGACATAACAGAATGGAAAAGAAACAGCAAAATTCAAACAAAAGAACAAAAAAAAACAATTTAACCAGAGTTACAAAAATTAAGGGCTGTCTCTGTCACGTGTTTGGTTTTTGGCTGGACCCAAGAGCAACACACCAGACTAGGGGGAACTGAGGCAAAAGGATTTAATGAACACAAAAACTCCAGGACTTACATGAAAAAACAGAAAAAGGCAACAAACAAAGAAATCCGGTGACAAGCTGCTTCAGTGGCTGGAGGCTGGGTGTGGGTGGTGAGCGCCGAGGCTGGATGGAGGAGACATGAGGGTGAAGGCCGAGCACAGGTGACGAGAGGTGACGAGAGGAGACACTGGAAACACTGGGAACACTGGGAACACTGGGAACACTGGGAACACTGGGAACACTGGGAACACTGGGAACACTGGGAACGCAGGACGAGAGTGAGGGGACGATCCGGCAGCCTCCAGGTGGAACCATGGAGCTTTTAAAGCTGCCGGTCGTTGGGAGGGAATGAGGGACAGCTGGGAGAAGGGAGAGGGGACCCAGCACCAGCAGGCCACACCTCCAGCCACTGAAGTGATGCCTGAACAAAAAACAAAACCAAAAACACTGGAGAACACTGAAAAATGCACTGAAAATAAAAACACAAGGAGCAAACCATGACAGTCACCCTTGTAACCAACGAGAAAGTACTTGCAGTATTTCTTTTTTTGTCCAAACTAAAATAGCATAACCTCTCACAAAAGTGCTGATATATATATATATATATATATATATATATATATATATATATATAATCTTTTTTTTCTTTACTCTACATAAGGTTTCTTGTTATACATCCCTGTTCTAATGTTCAATGAAAGTAAACTGTTATCCACCTCCTATCCCTGTCCTTAATTAATAATACAAATATGTAGACAGGTGTGTAGGTATGTATATATATGAAAGCAAGTGTGTACAAATTTGCATAGTATGGATACGAAAAGACACACATAATAGTCTATTATCATTTGCACTTTGTTGTTATAGTTTCTCTTCTCGTTTGTTTTTGATGGGTTTTTTTGGTTTGTTTGTTTGTTTGTTTTTCAACATGTATATTCTCAAGGATTAGTTTCACACAAACTTTTTATACACATGAATATTTTATAATTCTGCTTATACTGCCAATTACATATTTTTCTTTATAGACAATTGAGATTGTTAAAAAGAAGGGGGGAAAGGACAGAAAAGAGGGGTATTGACGTTATAATGATTTAGAATTGTACCTGTACTGCCAAGACTGCACTGTTCCTATTTTTTTGGATTTACTAGTAAACAATGGCAATTGTTTTGATTATGTGCAATACCTCTGAAAATAAAAAGAAAATTGCAAAAAAAAAAAAGATTTCTGTCAACAACCCTGTTAAACTCCAAGTACACCTGAAAAATATGAATCTCAATTTTGATATTCAGGCATAGTTACTAATAAACATCTCTGAGTATGTTGTCCAATGAGGTGTACAACACAAATAAGGAAAAGAATTTAAAGGACACTTTCACAAACCTGGCTTTCGGTGAAAAGCGCTGGCCATCGTTGCACCATCTGGCTAATGTCAGGCTCATCCTTCACCACCTCCCCTCTTCTAAGAGCAAATGTGATGTCCATGTTTTTTCTAATGAGAGAATCGTTTGGATTTTTCTTCTGCATTTCATTGACCATGGCCTCTCAAACAGCTTCAAGGCCAGCAACATCCATTCCCTCTGGAAATTCTGGAAGATAATTGATCTCCCCTTTTCTTGGCTTCTTTATGTTTTTGAGTGAAGGCTCCCCATCAGCATTGTTTTTCCCCCGTTTACCACCATTAATTGTCACATCAGGTCGTCCCATCTGCCGCATTTTTGTTCGGTAGTTCCCCATTTCGAATTTCAGACTGTTTACTAGGGATGAGCGAGTACACCACTATCTGTATCTGTATCCGTATCTGTTTAACCATCTACATTATCTGTATCTGTATCCGTAATCGGAGTGGGCGGGGCCTAAACCGGAAGTGAGTGCAGAAATGGGTGAGGCTTAAAACTGTACATTATTTTAAGTCTGAAATTGATATGGATTGATCAGAAGTCGCTAATCTACTGCATTCAAAGCCTATATACAGTATATCTCAATAATATAATATTATTTTCATGAACTGCAGAGAGAAAGTGTCAGATACTGCATGCAGCCACATACAATAAAACACGAAACATATTTATTTATTTAATAACCCATGTGCAATACATTCATATGTGACTTTATATACCATTCATCATTTGCACTAAAATTAATACATATTCCGGTGCCTATGCAATACATATCTGCAATGTGCAATATTATGTGAACAACATAGAAATCTGGACTATTTTCCATCAATATTTACCATCTACCTTTTGTGCTGTGCACAAGTCTGCATCTCATCTGTATATATCTTGTATATTTTAAGCCTCCCCTTAACTTGTTAAACTGTCTTTTTTACTTATACATTTTTGTATACTTTTTAACTTGACTATTGCACTGAAGGAGAAGCTCTCCAATCTCGTTGTACATCCTGTATAATGACAATAAAGGCCATTCTGATTCTGATTCTGATTAAAAATATTAATATAGGCTACTTTGTGTGTTCAGCTACAGCTATATGTGTGTATGTGTGTAAATGGTCTGTGAGACTGTTTATTTTTTAATGATCTGTGTGAACTTCATGATTCATGCAAACATCCAGTGATGGCAAACAGGGAAATAATATGTCAGCCTTGTTCACTGTATTCTTCTCAAAAGCACCGCGTTCAGTACGAGCAAAGTTTTTCAACTGACTTCATATCGCCAGCCAAACTAAGAGCAAGCAGACGGTTAAAAAAAATAATAATAATAATAATCGGAACGGAGGCGACGCGAGCCGTTTTCAGCTCTGTCTTGTCAAATGCATCGCGCGTATGTTGGGAGAGACGTGCAGAGACCATAAAGTCTATGGCAGAGACGTGTCTGTGTAGGGAGGGGCGGGCGCTGTGTGTGACTGGCCAATCACAGAGCGCGAAGACAGTCAGTTCCACAATGAGGATTTTCCTTCACACACAGATATTGACGGATTTCACTCGTATCATAATCGTATTCGTCAAACATGCTTTATCCGTAACGGATACTCGTCTGAAACGAGTATCCGGCTCATCCCTACTGTTTACCCATTGATGACAGCCAGATGATGAGCCTTTTTCTTTAAGACAGGGGTGTTCTGCTATCAAGGCTTTTGCAACAGCTTCCAGTTCCTCTTTTGTTGGATAGGCTTTATAGCCATAGATCACCCCTGCCAGTGTTTCAAGAATGACATGTTTCATATCTTTTGATACTTTCAAGTAAGCGCCATCACGAAGATACAGCAGGTTTCCTTGGCGTAATCTGTATTCTACATCTACAGAAAACTTTGGAATGTCAAATACATCAGGCCACTCTCTGCAACGCTGGCTGTGCATGTCACTGCTTATTTCACTTTGTGACACTGGGACAAGGTCAAGGACAGGGACAATGTGGAATGTAGGTTTCTCGGGGAGGTTCGAAATATCTGTTAGGTTGCAGAGTGCACCATTGAATTCAGGATCCCCGTACTGTAAAGTAAAGTTGTAATTAAGGTCAACTGATCTCTTGAGCCAGTTTATTAAATCATCAACTGTATTTGGACCAGGAGTCATTGTCATTTTTCTTATGTCCCCCTCACAAACAATAACTCTCATTGTCAGTTTCTGTTGTGCAGCCATCGGAGGAAAAAATGAGACATCAACAGTTTTAGCAAATAACAAATCGCTTGAGAGTTACCATAAGCTTCCCTTGCACATTGTATGCTGACAGTGGAAAGACATCATATAAATTAGAGAGCTTAACCACACACATACAAGGGCCATCAGTGTAGCATAGCTGGTAGGACTGAAAGTGCTCATGGTACCATGCTGTCATTCTTTTGCAGACAACACTGGAAAAAAGGGAAAATGGTTTTTTTTCAAATTTTAAATTTTTATTTCATATTTACAACACAATTCATTTATATTCTTCTTCAAAACATATTTAACCCTCCTATTCTCCTCAAATATTACTAACACCTTTCACCCTTGGGGTCAATTTGACCCCATGGATATTTCCCTCCAAAAAAATGATTTGCAGATTATTGTTGACCATTTTTTTGCGTCAGCCACTTTGTGTATTTGTTGAAAATATAAATAACCCCTTGAGAATGAAATCTTGACCTTTCCTCTAGCGCCACCATCGGGACAAACAGGCCCAACAGGCCAAAATTGGAATGAATTTATCTTGAAAAGTTTTCTTCCAAATCTTCTCAAATTTACTGACAACCTTAGTGACCACAAGAGTATGAACCCTGTTGGATTTGGTGATGATATGACGTTTCCTGCAGCGCCACCATCAGGTCAAACTTTCAGTTTTAGAGTTAGTGTATAAACATATTTACTTACTTATTTGCTGTTTTGTTGTTTTTGAATAGCTGTTGCTTCACCTTTAGATTTGGAAACTCCTGCCAAAATGAGCAAGCCTATGTAGGCTTCCAAGTCAAATACATCCAAGTCTTTCCAGCTGTCCCCATACAAACGCGTCCCCTCTAAATTTGTCATCCCAAGAACAATATTTTCAACTGATGGTGTTATGAAGTGCTCAAATGATGACTTGATGTCTTCAACATGGCTGACTGCATATGTGTTGGGGCCTTGAACCATTTTGATAATATTAGCAGCGCTAAGTCTAACCTGCTGTTGAAGTGGGGAAAGGGACCATACTATGGTGAGAGAATATTGTTGGACCTCCCCCATGGCATGTATCAACCCAAAAGTATCATCTCTGCACCTGCAGGTGTGGGGATGTTAGGTCACAGATGGGTCACACACAGACAGACAAGTTTTACACAGCTAAAACAGCTTGGGGTCAAATTGACCCCAGAGGAACACCAATGCATGCAATATGTGTTCAGCACATTAAAAAAAATATCATCATGATAATTTTAAGCTTAATCAATTGTACCAATCAAATTAGGAAAAGTCATGAAATATGAAGTCAAACAAAAAAAGGCAACAATTATTTTTTGAATGACAAACATTGATTGGGGTCAAATTGACCCCAAGGATAATAGGAGGGTTAAGTCATGTTGACTTCTTTTAATCACACGGGATGTGAAGTCAACAAGTCTCCCTCATGTTAAGGATAAAAGAAATATTTATGTTTGGTCTGGAAACCCTGCCTCCTGGAGGCTGCGCAATGAAAGTACGGTCAGCCATCTTTTTGGTGTAGTTGGAAGATTTCCCGCGGCTTTGGACAACTTTCTACAAGGTAAGGATAAATTAAATCCTATAAAATGTTGGTCCGAATTAGAGGTATTTAGAGGAATTTGAGGTGATTTTTATGCATTGTTTCCACTGAACCAAGGTTTTATACACCATTAGCATCGAGCAACACAAATATCTAAGTTAATGTCAATGCTAACGTTAGCTAACGTTACACCCGCTAGCATTAGCTAACATTACACTCACTAGCATTAGCTACGTGACTGTCCGCGAATATGATTTTATATGTGGTCATATTTGTTTAAATGATTATTGATGATGATGATGGTGATTATTATTTTTTATTATTATAAATAGTAAGAGATACTGGTGACCTCTACCCACTTACTTGAAGCACAGTTCAAAGGCTCCGTAGAAAGTGGTGAGTATTATCCAAATTATTTTCTTGATTTACTTGATGGGTTTTACTTGGTGTGAAATGTTGCATTTATTTATGAGAAAAATCATCAAAATATTTTGCATGCAATGTGCTGAAATTGCAATAATGTACATATCTTACTGGATACATATGCCTAACTAAGCTAATACAGTTTAATGCAACAATCCTGCAATCAATCATGTCATCATGAAGCCATTAGTGTTCAGTGTTTGTAGAAGCAGTTTGAAATAGGTGTGTCTAATAATAAAGTAACCTGGCTGTTCTAAATGGGTGTGCTTAGAATATGAAATTCTACGCAAGTAACAATTTAACTGCACCACAAACTACAGCCTCCAGAATAAAAGTTTCAACAAACACTGAATATTATAACCTTCAACAAGGTAGGGTTTTTTTGCAAGCCTGTTTTATTTGACTGCATTAGTTTTAGCTTGGTGTACATAATAAACTAAGTGAGTTTATGCATGTAATTGACACAAAAGAATAACTGTGATGCAGTGTTTAACTGTTCTTTGAGGAAAGCTCTTTTTGATGTGTTTTAGTTTGTCTCCCTGTAATTTGTCTGTCTGTCTCTCTCTCCCCACAGTGAATGTGGCAGTGTAAGGTGTGTTCAGTCGTCATTTCAAGTAGGTTAGAACTACTTAACCATTACAAACTCAAACATCCACATTTTGGATGCATGGACTATCCATGTACATATTCAAAATGTCCATGCACTTTTAAGACATGGAACGCTTTAATTGTACATCAAAGTAGAGTGCATTCCACTCAGGTTTGTCAGATTCAAAAGGAGTTGATTACTTTCAGTTGTCACTTATGGCCATGCAAGAATTTAGCTAATGAAAGGGAGTACTTTGTTCATATCAACACACATCTGAGGAGAAATGAAAATGTGTGTTGCGTGTTTGTTGACTGTAGTTTTCAAACTAATATTTATGGAACATTCAAGTCTCATAAGAGTCGCAGACATACACCTCACACCCTAACTGATTTTATACCAGGTATTGTGAAAACAACTTCATTAGTATCATCATCATTGCATGATTCATTTTCTGATTGCCAAGACCAGGAGTGCGTGGAAGAGGAAGTTTCTGATACATCACTAGATAGGAAAGGTCAAGATGAGGCACTCCCAGGTGTAATTCAGCAGCAGCTTGCGGCAGCCTTGTTAAAGTTGGAATATTTAGTGCATGTGCCAGGTACGGCAGTAGATGAGTTCTTACAAGAAGTTCACTACTTGATAAACTCTGCATCAGTTCCATTGTGTAGAACGTTGATTAGTGATATTCTTGAGCGTCACAACCTCCAGCTTGATGATTCTGTACTTACAGAAATAACTGCAGCAGTTTGCTCAGCTAACCCTATTCAAAGAGCAATAGAAAAAGGTGGCCCTCTTAGTACTTCCTGTCAACGTAAACAGCATTACAAGGAAAAATTCAGTGTTGTGGAACCTGTTACCTACATTCTTGATCATAAAAAGAAACACAATTTTCAGTATATACCGCTGTTGAAATCCTTGCAGCAAATATTAAATTGCAGAGTAATTTTTGACCAGATTATTGAAAATCATAGAGGACACCAGGACATTGAACTTGACCCTGCTTATGAATTAAGGTCCCATGAAGATGGCTTGCATTTTAAAGAAAACAGCTTTTTGAATGCTGAGGAATTACGAATATCATTGCGTCTGTACGTGGATGATTTTGAAATCTGCAATCCCTTGGGCACCTCTCTAAAAAACACAAGCTTTGTGGTGTTTACTGGGTACTCGGTAACCTTCCACCTGGCTCTCACTCATCTTTACCATCCATTTATCTTGCAGTACTTTGCAAAAGTGTCGATGTAAAAATATATGGTTATGAAAAAGTGTTGGAACCTCTTCTCCAAGATCTTAAAACCCTTGAGGACCATGGTGTGTACGTTCCTTTATTAGGTTCTTCTCTGAAAGGTACAGTGCATAGTGTTGTTGCTGATAACTTGGCCGCACATGGTACTGCAGGCTTCACTGAAAGCTTTTCAAGTGATTTCTTCTGCCGGTTTTGTACACCAAAACGTTATAATATTGAATCTGACTGTGTTGCATCTGGTGTTTTCAGCCTAAGAACTAAAGAGGTACATGCAGGTCACGTAAAAGCAGCAGTTGAGAATAACGCCCTTTGTGTTGGATTTAAATGGGGGGTGTTTTAACCAGTAATCTGTGTCATTTTCATGTTGTCTCTGGTTTTCCTCCAGACATTGCTCACGATTTATTGGAAGGTGTTGTGCCAGTTGAGCTGGGTTACTGCATGGCATTAGTGATATCAAAGAAGTTGTTTACATTAGATGACCTGAATAAAGCTATTTTGACTTTCCTTTTTCAGTGGTCGGACAAAACAAATAAGCCACATGTTCTACCACAGAGTCTTTTGAGTAGGCAATGCCCACGAGAATTGGAGTTTACTGAGGTTTCTCCCATTTTCGATTGGACCTGTAGTGCCAGAGGATGAGCCAGCTTGTCTTGTCTTAATGGATTTAAAAGATGTTGTTGAGTTGGTTGTTGCTCCTGTTCATACTGATGAATCAATCTCATATCTTGAAAGCAAAATAGTTGAGCACAGACAGAGGTACCAAGAGCTATTTCCTGGTAAAAGACTTCTTCCCAAGCACCACTATCTTGAGCACTATCCTCAGATGATAAGGTGTTTTGTCCCTCTCGATGCACTCTGGACTATGCGATTTGAAGCCAAGCATAGCTTTTTTAAGCAGATTGTGAGGCACACAAGTTGCTTTAAGAATGTACGGGTCCCTGACTTTGGCTTCAAAACATCAGATGATCATCGCATTTCACATAAACTCACCATCATATGGCAGGTCTAGCCTCCATTTACCCAATGTGTCCTCAGTTCCAATTGATGTATTGAAAGAGGAAGTGGCTCTGGCTATTAAGTTGAAATATCCAAACACAACAGAAGTGCATCTGGCTAAGAATGCATCAAGTAGTGGCGTAGCCTACAGCAAAGGCATGATAGTCACCCATGGATCAGCAAGTGGATTAACAGAGGTTGCTGAAATCATTCAGATGTGTGTTATAAATGATGAGTTGTTCCTCATTGTGGAAGTGCTATGTGGGTGGTACAGTGAACACTACAGAGCCTGTGCTCTAACTAAGCTTGTCACCGTCCAGAGAAGCAAAGCTTGTGGCACTCAATGATGTCTGTCCATTGGCCTGCTATTTGGTTGGAGCAAGACGTATGGTGACCTTAAAAAGGCATATCTCCATAAAGGGTTGGTTAACCTTTGGAGTAACGATTAACCGTTAAAAGCACACTATTAGGGATTTGTCAGTTGTTCTAAGGTGCATTAAACAATTCTTTTCTTTTCTCTTTCTTTTTGTCTGGCTGAGTATTTTGAAAATAAGACACCTTACATCCCATAGAATAAATATTTGCCTTAACCTAATGAATTGTATGTTGAAAAAAAGATGTAATAATCTTTTTCAAATTAATTTCTTTTTATTCCTCTTCTCAGACTGAGACACACAAGGATGGATTCTCTTACCATTCTCAAAGTCATCCTGGGTGACAACAGCAGCCAAAGGTTGACTTTCAAAAATGGACTCCCTGGATCAGTCAGTGAACTTGTTGGTGAAGTACAAAGACAGTGTGGCCTTGACTCTAACTTCAGATTTCAGTTTATGAATGCACTTTTTGGAAATGATTTTATGAACCTGACTTCAATGGATGAAATACAGAACAGAAGCACCATCAGAGTGATTCCCATGACAGAAACCTCAAATTCCCAGTGTTCCACCTCTGCTGCTGCTTTGTCCCATCATGTTTCTGAAGAATCTACATCCCTGTCTAGCGGGTGTGTTGACACAGACATACTCTCTTCACCAGAATCATCCGAGCCATCCAGCTCCAGGTCAGCCTGGCCCAGTATCTTCCATGTTCCTCAGTTCAGCTACGATGCAGAGCTAAAACTGGAGCAAGGCAATGCCACATACAAGGCAAATGGTATCTTACTTACTCCAGATCCTAAATTAAAGTCAAACATTCTCGGGGGACTGGTGCAAGAAATAGTGCGGTACAAAGTTTATGTAACTGATAAACAGTTTAACATGGTTGGAGAGGCCCTCATCTCTAAGCATCCCTGCCTGACTGAGAGAGGCTCCATAACTGGATATGCAGGATGGAAAGTTAGTTTAAAGAATAAACTGGCAATTTATCGGACTCACTTGAGAAAGCTGGGATGTCGTGGGGTGACTGTAAACTCTCTCAAGCACAAACCAGAGGGCAAATCAAGTGCAGCATTTGGCATCAAAAAACCAAGACGGTGTGAAGAGAACTATTGCCCCCCCTAACCTGTTGGAGAATCTGATGCGAGCCTTGAAAGTGTCAGAGTGGAACTTCTTTCAGATGTTAAAAAGAGGAACAATAGGGAAGTGGTGAAGATGAAAATGGAGAAGACATTTGCCTATAGGAGATATGAAGTGATTCGTGACACACCCATGATACAAGACTTCCAGGCAAGATGGCCAGCCCTCTTTGAAATAAGTGAGGTATGTGATTTTAAAACTTGCTTACAATATGTTTTTTGTTCTTAAACAGTATGTACATAGACTAATTAAAAATCAACCTATCAATCGTAAGATTATTCATATTATTTCAATATTTCAATTTAACTGGATCTCATCTTTGTGGTAAGTCACTGCACGGCTTTCCAAATAATTGTTTCAATATCTTTGTCTGTGTTTTTGTTTTCAGATAAATGCAGAATTTAAGCGCATTACCACCATGCCCCTGGAGTCCAGATTTCTCTCACAGCTAGATGTGCTATCTGACAAACTTTTGAAGGTTTTTGAAAAGAGAGGAGGACAGATTGGCAAGCAACTACAGAGCATTGTAGCACACATGACTCAAGTAAGAATGCATTTTGGGAAAAGAAAATATTGCTTTGATGTTATACATATTTGAGGAAAAAGTGTTCTAACCTAAATGATTTGTTCTTGACTTGGGATGATGACACAGATGTAAGATGGGAATGCATTATCAAGGGGCTATGCATGTACCAAAATGAGGACCCAGAAAACCTTGTCAGAGATTACATGGTGAGTATGATTCTTATGGGTCAGTATTTTCAGATTTGACTTTTAACTTGCTCTTGAATATTAAGATATTGAAACAAAACTGAAAAGGCTTTGAGACTTTAATAGAATCAGAACTGTTTGTGCATTATACTAATCTGTAGTTGGGAGATAAGTACTTTTACTTCATTTTTGGCAGTGAAGGGGGTGCCCTTGTGGTTTCTTGGGTCAAGGTATAGGCCATAAATTATTTCATAGTAAAAGCCCTATTTATAAATTATGGAATTCTGTCAACTGAAATGCAAAAGTAGAGGGATTTTAAATTAAAACAGACACATAAAGTGTTGGGTTTGTATTAACACTATCAAGCAGTAATAAAATAAAAAAACAAGCAAATCTCAACAAGTTCTCTCACTGAAATCGTATAATTTGAAGTAAAAGTATTATTTGGCTACTACAGAATAAAATGTCTAGTCATACATTTTAAGGTGGTAGAAATGGTAGAAATGGGATATATGTATGTGAAATATGTTAAAATAAGTGTACAATCATCCCCATAAAACTTTTTTTTTTTACCAAGTCAGAAAAAGCTTTTTAAATATACGCTTAATATACGCTTACAAAACCTATAATCCTTAGCCTACAACTGACCTATAATCTATTAAAGTAATGGTTGCAAAAATGAATGAATAAACCCTCACCTTGTCACTGTTGTAAATTATGCTTTGTTCGCAACGCTTTTTGGTCTTCACAGGCTTCCGTTGCTCAGTGATGTGATGTTTTAGTAACAGGTGAGCTCATTCTAAAATTTGGATTTTTACTGACATCCCGTGGTCAACTTTTGCACACTTCACCTGCAATGTGTTTTATTTGATCTAATTTGGTTCTTTTTTTGACTGAACACTCTGCAGGCTGATGATGAGGCCTTCCAAGAATCCGTCGAGGACACCACACTAGGAATATACGTTGTCAAACCAGGAGATACCACCAGTCAACCAGAGGACATTGGGATTGTCCTGGAAGGCCAGGTGATACTGCGTGATCTAGACAATGTTGCATTTGGTGCTGCAATGTTGTTTGGCTTAATGCAGGGGTTTTCAAAGTGTGGGATAGCAAGCCTCCCTAAAGAGAACTCAAAAGCATGCCGCCCCCCCCTTTACCCCCCCTAATTATTATTACTATTATTACTGTTATTGTTGTCGCTTTGTATGTTCCACACAGGCTTAAAAAAGGTTTTAAACAATAAATGCTATACACATCTTTATTTTTGTAAACATCTTAAACATGTTTGTATGTTCTTAAACATATTTCTAACACATTTTAATCATCTTTATCTCTGTGTGTGGATAAATATCTTTTTTTAACACATTTTAACATCTGCATGTTTTCAGCATCTTTTTAAAACACATTTTTAACATCTGTATGTTTTTAACATCTTTTAAAACACATTTTTAACATCTGTATGTTTTAAATATTTTTAAAACACATTTTAACATCTTTATGTTTTAACATCATTTTTTAAACACATTTTAGCATCAGTTTTTGACATATTTTAACAGAGTTTTTAAATATCTTTTTGAATACATTCAATTTAAGGCCTCTTTGTGCAATTCCTCAAATCAGATAATAAACAGATCAACGTCAGTCAGATATATATTTTTTTATCATAGCGGCTTGGTCGTTAAACTTTGGAGCATCATCAGGACCAATACATGAAAAGCCAAACTTTAAATAATCAGGGTCATACTTCCTCCGTTTTCTGCTCGCCCCAGACTCTGTGCCCTCTCTCACTTTCACTTGAGATACTAAAAATCGATCCATCTTGCCTCTTGTCAGATGTTTACACTTTATTTTCTTTTCAGGTTTATTTTTTCACTCGCCGTGCCTCCCCTGAAGCCCTCTGGCGCCCCCCAGGGGAGGCGCGCCTCACACTTTGAAAACCGCTGGCTTAATGTATGCCTTGAACCTCAACTACCCTACTGAACTGAAGTATACCTTTGAGGTGCTTCAGAAAGTTGTGCTGGAGCTAGACAATGGCACACTCTCTAAGAAAACCCAGACTCTCAAAAACAAACTATCAGTGAGCTGTTGACATCTATGCCATGGCCGAAAACAGACTGTTGTTCCTCTTTCATTGTTTTGATTCTGGACTTCTCACCTCAGCTATCTTAATGTACGCGATCTCATATGTGATTAAAAAATGCTGAGCATTGAGTCGGGAATAGCTCTGTTTGGAGACTTTGACTGCATTGATACTGGACTTTGAGCACTTAACCAACTCACTTTCACAGCCTTGATGTTTGCTACTTCATATTTAGTTAAAATATGGGAAGCCTGACATGACCATAGCTTTGCTTCTAGACTTCTGTATGTTTTGCCAATGTTTGTTTATAGCATGTATGCCTACAAATTGCAAGCCAGAACTATTTGCATTGCTGCATTGTGTTTGTACCATGCTTCTTTGATAACCAATTGTGATAACTCTTAAAACAGTGTAGTGTATACTGTAAAATTACCATAACACAGTTATCCTACTGTCATGTACTTTAATCCAAAATACAGTAGTATACTGTTAAAAACAGTAGCTGCACTGTAAAATTACAACATCACCCACTATTATACTATGGTAATATACTGTAATTCAAAATACAGTACTATACTGTTAAAATAAATTACAGTAGGTGCATTGTAAAATAACAGCAAAATACTCGCATCCCTGCTGCCAGTATTTTACTGTTATTTTACAGTGAAATTCTTACAGCATCTTAGGTAGGTAGGCATGTTAATCATAATTCCGTATTCCTGCAAGTGGAACCAAGATAGAGAAAGTGAGATATTGTGTTTTAAGAGGCAGCCATATGCAATTTTGAGGGATTTACTGATTATCAAGAGTAAGTGATTGTGGGCTTACAAAATTTTAGCACACACACAATGAGGCCATTTTCAGGAACTTTACTGGTGGAACCTCAAATTGACTGTATGCTCCATTTACTTGCCATACCCTCTAATACTGGGGAGTAGCACCTTTTTGTGCTAAAATAGATGGAATGGAGCCAGTTTATGATTGACGGACTAATGTTCATGCACATTAATATGCTTTTTTGCACATCGCTGTCAGTAAATGTTGAACAATGTGAAAATGATGAATGTGTACTGTCTCACCACATGTGTACAATGTGACAGTGAGTGGGGGTGGCCTCAAATGCAACACACTAGAACAGATGGCTGGTCTTTTAATCAAGGCAAAAGAAATCTTCTGAAACAAAAACTCACAGAAGGGGCAGTGTTGGGGATTGCCAACCCCCCCCCACCCCCCCACCCCCCCCACAAGGACAGGCAGACAGAAGCTACAAACTTGAACTATGAACAAGAGAGGGAAGCTTTAACATGACAAAGAGCAGATAAAAGAGGCGTGTTCAGCAGCGCAACACAGTTTCTGTGTGATGATTCGTGCTCCGTGATTTTCACCGGAAGAAAGCACTTTGATAATGTCAGGATGTGAAGAGTCTAAAGAATTTACTGTGACTGCAGACACGGTTAATTCATTAGCTCAGTGTTCGCTTGTCTCTTTGTCTTACGGACTTTTTATTTGTTATATGATCGAGATGTCAGGACATGTAAAATAGTCAAAATTTCAAATCTGAATATGTGAAACTAATGAAGAGAATTCAGAAACGATCCGCTCCTAAGGCTCCTCAGCTGTAAACCGACCTGTATGAATGTAAAGCTGCTGTTAACAATAACTTCATTCTTACAGTCGTTTCAGCTGCAACAAGTCAGGATGAAATATACACATATTCTATCGAGGTGTGTATTAATCGTCCTTATCATTAACCCTGATGACAGTTGCGTTGTGTAGCGGACACTTATAACTGTGTGTCCAACAGTGAGGCTTGACTCCGCCTACACTCCGTCAGCCGGCAGAGACACTGACATCCATATCTTTCATAGAGAACGTCATCGGGGTGAACTCCGGTCTTTAAACACCGTCACCCTGCAGAGTGAGACGCTTATAATCCACGAACCGATATTGACTGGTTCCTCCAAATGTCAAATAATTTTTCTCGACCAATTGTAGCGGAGGGGCGGGGCTTACACAGACTAACCTTGAGTTAACCACGAACATAAACTCCGAGCAGTTTAGAGACGCAGTGTAAATTGCCATGACAACACACCTCGAGTAAAACCTATCCACCTTCGTAGTACGGGTTAATCAGGAAGTTACCCCTGACGTCACGAAGTTACTCCTGAACTTACCCCGATAAGCCAGTTACCTCGCTTCGTAGTACAGGCCTCTGAAAATGAACAAGCATGAGAGGAAGCCAATCAAACAAATTAAAAGTGAAGTGGAGTGGCTTATATAAAGTGCTGATTGGTGACTGAAAACAACTGGGAGCACAGGTGAGATGATTAGGTGGGTGTGGCCAGCAGGTGAGGTGAGGCAGAGACAGGGAGTGGAAAAGTGCTGGGGCCTGGGGTGTAAAGCTGTGGTAGGTGAATAGTGACAAACTATGACAGACAGAACTTACACATGACTGGACTGTGGCTGACTGGACTACGACAAGACTGGACTACAGCTGAACAGAGATAGCAGAAACTGAGATGAAACTAAGACATGACAGCAGAGACATGGCAGGACAAATGCAAGACATGACTCAGTGACACTGGACACAGTCAGAGAGACTGGTCACAGACATGGCAGGGAATGTGACTAGGGCTGAACAAAAGCAGACAGAACAAACTAAGGCGCAGATAAGAAACAAAGACAGATAAGCTGGACTAAGACATGGCACACCGAAACTAATACAGAGACTGAACTCAGAAACATGGCTGACAGAACGGTGACAAAGGACAAAGACAGACAGGACTGATACATGAACAGGACATGACTGATACACGAAGAGGACAGGACTGAAGGACTAAGATGAATGGGGGGGGGGCACAGTACTAGAATAGCTCTTGCTTTGCAACGTAACGCAGCTCCGTAAATTTATGGCAAACAAAAAGGAAAATGCAGCATCGAAGCAAGCAGAAGCAGATTTGCTTGTTAACATTTTTTTCTAGTAATGTGGCACAAGCAGCAGTAACATGATGCTACATTTGTCACCTTTCATGAACCAGTTGCCAGTGTTGTTTCTTGAGGTGTTGATGAAAAGACGTGACCACTGCTGACACGTCTTCACTTTTATATATAAAAAAGTCTTTATTACAAAAAAAGAACAGTGTCAAAAACCTGCCGAATCTCTGAGAGCCTATTGTGAGATCTCTCTCTTTCAGCCCAAACTGCTATCCTTATATGTGGTTTCGTGTCCCTCAGAAACCCACCTTCTACATACAGGTGGTCAGTCCAAACATCACCTAAGGCTATAGCAAACAACATCTGAGCCATAAAACTCAACTTATCTTTTAATCTCTATCCTGGGTTTTGATCTTGAACCTAAGGGAAGGCATAGGTTTACAATACATAAAACAATTAAACATCACATTCCAAAGGACAGGAGAGGACAAGACACTACACCAGCATGTCATAACTCTATTGCCATTTGGTGGACCAAAATGACTCACAATAGCTGACAAAAGCCCCTCCACTTTTAGCATGGGTTGCCCACTGGTAATCAAATAGCTAACCCTGGAAGTGTCTAACTCATCATGCACAGTAAAGCAAAGCAGTGTCTGACCAGAACAGCACTTACGAATTATCATTCATGAGAAATAAAATCTGTCAGGATGAAAGATTAATATTAGTTTTCTGTCTGATTGATTGATCAAGGTACAGATTTGATTGGTAATAAGTTGTTTTACACAGAGTGTGCCATGAAGTCCTTCCTCCAGGTTACTGATGTCATGCTTTTTTAAGTCATCAATCAGATTTTAGCAGTTTGCAGTAGATCAACACGCACACACCGATGTAAGTTAGAGTGATGACCTCCTTGTCTTATTGTGGTACCTGCATATACCAGTGCTGTTGTGACAGCACTCTGAGGGAGACTGGAGACATTGAGTCTGAGTGGACCATGTTCTCCACCTCCATTGTCGAAGCTGCTCCATTGTTGAAGCCATCACCCGAGCTGAAGTCACCGAGGTTGTTGGAAAGTTTCTCGGTGGCAGGGCATCAGGGGTGGATGAGATTCGCCCTGAGTACCTCAAGTCTCTGGATGTGCAGGGACTGTAGTGGTTGACACGTCTCTGTAACATCGCGTGGTGGTCAGGGACAGTGCCTCTGGACTGGCAAACTGGCATGGTGGTCCCTCTTTTCAATAAGGGGGACCGCACTCCTCAGCCTCCTCAAGAAAGTCTACTCCAGGGTGCTGGAGAGGAGGATCCCGCCAATAGTCAGACCTCAGATCCAGGAGGAACAGTGAGGTTTCTGTCCTGGTTGTGGAAAACTGGAGCAGCTCTACAGCCTCCGTCAGGTGCTCGAAGGTTCATGGGAGTTCGCCCAAACAGTCCACATTGCCGGCAGTAGGGAGACTGGGGCCCTTTGCTAAAGGCAGTCTGTTCCCTGTGTGACCGGAGCAGGAGTCTGGTTCGCATTGCCGGCAGTAGGGAGACACACATGACAACTACATGTGACAGAATAATAACTCTAAAAAATAATTTAAACCACGCATCCTAATGAAAATTTTACTTTTTTTTTTTTTTTTTTACAGAAAAAGAGTGGTTTAAAAGAGAGAAGAAAGTGAGAAGATGGTCAGGAGTTATTTTAGAAAAACAGAGCATGGCAGTGCAGCACCTGATGTGATGCTGATGGCAGTCAGGCAGGTGACCCTAGGTCACAAGTCCATCAGGAGTACGGCAAAGGACTTTAATGTCAACTACCGTACTTTAGCGCAGTACTGTAAAACATTCACACCAGCTGAAAATCAGGGTCAGATCAGGTCTATCCCAACTAAAGTGGTTGGGTACAAATCACCACTGCAGGTTTTCAGCACAGAGATGGAACTGCAGCTTGAGAACTATATCAAGAGATCCTCTGACATATATTTTAGTTTGTCCCCATCACAGGTGAGAAAGCTTGCATATGAATTTGCCGTGGCAAAGGGCCTGAAATTTCCACAAGCTTGGTCAGACAAAGAAAAGGCCAGCGCCGAATGGTTTACAGGCTACCTAAAGCGGCACCCCTCACTTTCTCTTAGAAAACCAGAGGCAACTAGCCTTGCCAGAGCTAGTGCCTTTAACAAGGAGAATGTGAAGTCTTTTTTGACAATTTGGAGAAAGTGTTAACCAGACATTCCCTGGGACCAGGAAATATCTGGAACATGGATGAAACTGGAGTGACAACTGTACAGAAACCAGACCAATTGGTAGCCAGACGTGGCTTCAAGCAGGTGGGGTCTCTGACATCTTGGGAAAGGGGTACCCTGGTGACCCTTGCCTGCGCAGTCTTAGCAACAGGGAACAGGATGCCCCCCATTTTATATTTCCTTGAGTGCACTTTCGTGATCATTTCATCAACAATGGGCCACCAGGCTGCAAAGGAGGAGCAAGTCCCACAGGGTGGATGAAAGAACCACACTTTGTTGATTTCCTCAAGCATTTTGTGGAACATGCCAAGTGCTCAAAGGAGAAGCCCTGCTTACTTCTTCTGGATAACCACTGCTCACATCTCTCTAATGATTGGCTAAATTTTGCCAAAGGAAATGGCATCATCATGTTGTCCTTCCCACCCCACTGCTCACACATCCTGCAGCCTTGAGACAGAAGTGTTTACAGGCCATTTAAAAAGCATGTAAATTCTGTCTCTGATTCATGGATGAGGATCAACCCAGGAAAAATACTCAGCATCTATGACATCCCTGGGATTGTAGCAACTACTTATCCCCTCCCTGCAACCCCACTTAATATTCAGGCCGGCTTTCGGGCAACAGGGATTCAGCCTTACAACAGGGATGTGTTCTTGGAGACAGAATTTGCGCCATCTTACGTCTCAGATCGCCCCTACCAGGACCCAGCTCTACCAAGCCCAAGCACTAACCCAGCCATTCCAGGCTCCGAAACTGAACCATCTTCTCCAGGCCCCAGCATTATCCATTCAGCACCAACCCAGCCATTCCTGGACCCAGCACTGGCCCAGCTGCTCCAGGCCCAGGCACCAACCAAGAAGCTATTCCAGGCCCTAGTAACCCAATTTCATGACTAATAAAAGTGAATTATTGTGAAATATTATTCACTTTCAATTAAAAAAAAATAACAATAATTTTGTCCTTATTTTATTGGTTGCAAAATCCAGTGTGACATCTCACCCCACATAGTGTTACCAACTTACCCGTTGGTGGGGCAACTTGTCACATGGTGACAACCTTGATTAGATTGCTTATAACTCTGCACTGACACAAGATATGAAAATGACATGAATACAAAATATATACCTGAGACTTTGGTCTTTCATCTGGTACATATTTTTTTATATATATATGATGTTTTGATTCCAAGATATACACATGAGTGTAAAAAGTGTGACAAGATGCCCCGGTCTCCCTAAGTCAGACCTGTTCCTAGTGCACGTTGGACTCCAGCATGACTGCCGTTTGTCACTGGTTCTGTTCATAACCTTTATGGACAGAATTTATAGGTGCAGGGCCAGGGCCAGAGGGGGTCCGGCTTGGGATGAGATCCCGGATACAAGTGGCCGCAGGCTGGCTGGGCACTCCCTTAGAGATAGGGTGAGGAGCTCGGTCACCAGGGAGGAGTTCGGAGTAGAGTCGCCACTTCTCCATGTCGAGAGGAGTCAGCTGAGGTGGCTTGGACATCTGTTCCAGATGCCTTTGGGACGCCTCCCTGGGAAGGCATGTCCCACCGAGTGACAAGACCCAGGCAAGGACTGAACCCAAGCGCACGACTCAGACACAGAAAGTTGCAAATAAAAGTCTTTAATAAAAAGTAGCAACACAAAATCACTTTTGACAAGGAAAAACACTGAGGTAAATGGTGAGACAAAGTACCAACTGAAAATCACTCTGACGAGGAAAAAGACTGAGGCAATGAAAAATACTAACAAAAAATCACTCGAAGGAGGAAATAACCACAAGATAACAAAAGCAAACAAAGTAGTCAAAGTAGCAAAGAAATACTTAACCATACGAGGAGCAAAACAAGACATGGAAGGCGTAGGATGACGGTACATAGACGCGACAAACTGGCACAAGACAAAGGGAGACGCAGACTATATATACACGAGGAAATGGGGAACAGGTGGAAACAATCAGGGCGTGGCAGACAATCACACTGGCGGGAAACACAAGGAAGGGCAAGTTATCTGAAACGAGAGGGAAAGTTAGATTTTCAAAATAAAACAGGAAATCACGAGACAAGACAAGACATAACAAAATCAAACTTAACATAACCTTTTAGACATGACACCGAGGGGAGGCCTCGGAGTAGACCTAGGACACGCTGGAGGGACTATGTCTCTCAGCTGGCCTGGGAATGCCTCAGGTGTCTGGAGCAAGGGAAGTCTGGGCCTGGGCCTTTTTGCTTAGACTGCTGCCCCCGGGACCCGGCCCTAGATAAGTGGAAATTAATGGATGGACGGATGGATGTTGTGACATAAGTGCATACGTCAGTTGGGATGCAGCTGCAGGCAACAGAGCTGTTACAGAGAAGTAATTGTGGAATGCCTCTCTGTGTGTTTACACGTTATGTTCTTATTTCAACCAGAAGAGATGATAATGAGAAGAATGGTTTATTACAACAGACAATGATTATGATTAAAACAACTTGACAGAGAATCTTTGGCGTTTATGCTCTGGGGGGGAGACTTCTTGATCGAAGATTCTCTATCCAAGCCGTTGCAGGATAAACCCCCCAAAAGGAAGGGGCGAACCCTGATAATTACACAGCAATAAGTCTCCCCCCAAAGGAAAAGTGTACTTACCGAATGGTGAGGTTGAAGATGTTAAACAATATGGAAGAATAGTTGAATTAGCCTGCTAAGAACAGACATAAAATACGTTAGGGAAGCAGCACTGTTGAATAATGATATTAATTTTAATGTAGTAATATTCAATGTAATGGCCTATGCAATGCATAGGGGCGAGGCCCCATGCGGGGTGGCTTTCTTAGCTCTTTTGCTGAATGCACGGCCAACGATATGGCTTAGGGACGAGGCCCTGTGCGGCTGAGTCTGTGGCTTTCTTAGCTCTTTTGCTGAATGCACGGCCAACGATATGGCTTAGGGACGAGGCCCTGAGCGGCTGAGTCTGTGGCTTTCTTAGCTCTTTTGCTGAATGCACGGCCAACGATATGGCTTAGGGACGAGGCCCTGTGCAGCTGAGTGAGTGGCTTTCATAGCTCTTTTGCATAGCCAACGATATGGCTTAGGGACGAGGCCCTGTGCAGCTGAGTGTGTGGCTTTTATAGCTCTTTTGCATAGCCAACGATATGGCTAGGGACATGGCCCAGTGCTGAGCTGCTGCTGACAGTTTGCATGTTTTTTGCAGAGTGAAAATACACCAACCACCAGAAAAGAGTAAATGCTTACCATGTGCTGTCAAGGTTTCAGGGATCTTTGTGCATGGATGATGGCCGAGGCATCAGGGCGCACGTATGAGGAGAATGCTAAGGAAGACCAGTGGCCCAGCTGTTGCAGCGTTGCTGAGGACAGGCCTTGTGATGCTGCAGATGTAGCGGCACCTATCCTGAATGAGTGGCCTGAATAATTTTTTTGGTGGAATGTCGCATTTTAAGAGAGTCTGATGCAAATGGGAACTAAACCAGACTTTGGACATGGGAAAGTTGTCAGGAGTCAGAAACAGAGGGGCTGAGGGGTGGGTTGGAGGCCTATTTTTTAGATATTTGCACATGGATGAGAAGGGACAGAATTCGGAATTGATGTGAGCGATGATAACAGCACAGGCACGGCCTGACTTAGAATGTTTTAAAAACAAGCTGAAGAATTCAGGGTAAAAAGTTAGGTCTGAGAAGGTGACATCGTTAAGTGGATCGAAAGAATTAGAGGGGGTAGTGAACTCGCCGCTCCTTAGGAAACCGTAGAATGCGAGCAAGAAGGAGCAATCCAGAAGAGAGTCAATGTAGGATGAAAAGCAGCCGCGTCTCAAAACAGATAGCATCTTATGCAAAATGGAAAGGGTTATAGGGAGTCTCTTATCGTTGCTGGAGGGGGAAACCTTAGAAATACCTTTAAACAGGAGTTTGATGGCTGGGTTGGAGAATAAGCTGGGGAAGGCAGGATCAGTGCATCTAGCATTAAACTGGATACCGGCAATGAGACCACGGATGTACTGAGGTTTGAAATGGCGGACGTCCATGCAGTGGCATATGAAGGCACAAACCGCGCTGGATGAGACAGGTTTAGCAGGCAAGTTCAGGGAGCAGCAGAATAGAGCAAACATTTTCCAAGCAAAATCATACAGCTTGATAGTGGAGGGAGCTAGACCTTTTCTCATGTAAAATCTAGCGGAGTGCAGATAGGAGTCTAGAAAATGATCAGTTAAAACAGAGTTAGGGACTCTAGGGGTGGAATAGCTACCGGTGAGGGGCTGGCGTCTGGGCAGAGACTTCTGAAGACCTGGAAATTAAAGCGGGATAGAGAGTCAGCGATGACATTTGTGTAGCCTGGTACATGGCTGGCTGTAATGATGAAGTTTTTATTGACTGAAAGCCATGTGATGCGCCTCATGAACGGCATGATTTTTGGGCAGGAAGCGCGACCTTTGTTGATTATGCTGACGACCGCTTCGTTGTCACACTGTACGGCGATGCGTTTGCGGCACCAGGAGTCCCCCTACACCTGACAAGCTACGGCAATGGGATAGATCTCAAACAGCATGGAGAAGGAGTCTAGAGGTGGGAAGGAGCTTGGCCATTTGCCGGCGAACCACTGGTTTTGGAAATACGCCCCGAAGCCAGCTGAGGGTGCAGCGTCAGTGAAAAACTTGAGGGAATCAGAGGAGTGTATAATGTCGTCGTAGAACAGCGAGACGTCCAATGGGACAAGAGGCTGTGCCAGAATTTTAAGTCAGACTGGCAGCCTGCATCGATCGGAATGACGTCATACAAACCGGGCACGGAGGAAGCCATAGACAGCAGCCTGGAAATGAAGGAGCGCCCTTGAGGGATAACGCGCATGGCAAAATTGAGATGGCCAAGAAGAGACAGCATTTGCTGTTTCGTTACCTTTTTTGATTCAGTGAAAGACTGAGAAATTTCGCATATGCGCTTTAGTTTCTCAGAAGGGAGAGAGGCTTTCATCTCGATTGTGTCCAGAGTAATGCCCAGGAACTCGAGACGGTTAGTCGGACCGTTAGTTTTTTCGGCTGAGAGAGGCACACCTAGGTGGTTGAACAGTGCTTTCAGATTGGACAGAGAGGAGCCGGAGTCGTCATGCGGCGGATCGATGAGCAGGAAATCGTCCAGCAGATGCAGAAGGGAGGGGACGCGGACTCTATTTAAAAGAATCCAGCAGAGCGCCTCAGCGACTTGGTTAAAGATGGAGGGACTGCTTTTGCACCCGAAAGTAAGGCGAACGGCAAAATACAGCTTGTATTCCCACTGTAACCCGAAAAGATGCCACTGGGAGGGATGGATTGGAACTATTTTAAAAGCATCTGTGATGTCGGCTTTGGAAAGCCATGCGCCCTGGCCCGCCAGCTTAATGAGCTTTATTGCATTGTCCACGGAGGAATAATGAAGCGAGAAAGGCTCGGGAGGAGTGAGACTGTTAACGCTGGGAATGTGGCCGTTGTGGGGGGCGGAAAGATCGAAGATTAATCTTTTCTTCCCGGAGTATTTTCTGGTTGCGATGCCGAGAGGGCTGGAACGAAATATTGGAAATGGCGAGGAGTTAAAGGGCCCTATTAAATAACCTTTGCCCAGTTCCTTTTTTAGGAGCAGGGACACGGATTCTGGATCATTGAGGGCGGACTGTAAATTTTTGCACTGAAAAGAATAGGATAGGGATGATGCGACGCTGACGCGGAAGCCGTGAGAGAGACCCGTCAGCAGGTGATCTACGAAAATGGAATCGGGATGGGAAGACAGTTCAGATGCAAGTGCTTGAACATTTATTGGAGTGGATGGGTGGATTTTCAGGATCTCTTTGAACCGCGGCGGTTCTGGTAGATGCGGCATCTCAGAGGACACACGGACTTCGGGTGGGCTTCTTTGCAATGGCTGCAGATGTGGAGATAAGTGCAGTTTGGGTAAGTGCATACATTTTCATTAAAGTTGTTGCAAATGGGGCGAGAGTTGAAGAAGGCCACCTTGCAGCCGCTGGAGTCTCTTTTCTCTGGCACGGAAGAAGGGTGATGGGAGAAACTGCGCTGGGTTCTCATGTCCTGCTCAGGTAGGAAGGGCACGCGAGGGCAGAGGCTGGCTGAGTGACCCAGGTTGCCACACGTAGCGCAAGCTTGAGCTTGAGCGCCGCCTGCGATCATGACCAGCAGATCAGTGTCAAGCACTGACCAGTCGAGTCGGCAGTTTGATTGGGAAATGAAGAAGGCTGCTTTGCTGGAAAAGCTTTTGTGATATTGGTAAAAGATGTTACTGCCGTATCTGATATTGAGGTCGCCGATGAGGGCCAGATAGGTGTCCAGCTCTTGCCTACGCTCCGGGAAAACGGAGCAGATTACATCTCTATAAATGCCGAAGGCGACAATGAATTCGCCGATTGACATATCACGGAACAATCTGGGGTCGGCTGACTTAATGACCGCGGTAATATTTTCGCTTGCTGCCACTTTGTCTTGGCATACGGGAGAGGGCAGAATAATGCTCAGGAGGTTAATGTCTTTGCCTTGGATTATTTTAGCTCTTAAACGGGGGGATATGTTAGCGCTGAAGGGAACGTATGGCCTACCCGACTGAGGAGCGGAGACTGCGGAGGCCAGGGAGTGCTGTGGCATAGGTGCTGCTGAAGTAGATGGCAGAGGAGCGGTTGGAGGGATCGGAGCCTGGGACGGGTAGAGGAACGGGGCTGACGCCGTAGAGGGGGATGGATTGGCACGCTGGTTCTCCAGAGCCGAGAGGCGGTCGCTGATGGATTGCATGGAGATGGCCAGGGATTGCAGGGTGGAGGATAGAGAGGTATCTGACGAAGGATGGATGAGATTGTGATTATCAGGCTGGGATGCGCGGGCCGGAGCTTGCTTACGTTTAGACGGAGGAGCTGAATGGTTGGTTTTCCTGGTGCGTTTGCGGTCAGGAGCAGCGGAAGTGCTGGGGGTTGCGGGGTTTTCATCCCGGACTAGGGTATCAGGAATGATGTTAGCCAGGTTTTGCAGCTGGGCGAGCTCGAGGCCCGGTGCCGGGTTAATGCCTTGGGCTCGCAGAAGCTCGAGGATTGGGGATCCGGAATCCTCCGTTCGAGCCGCGATCCTGATGCTGCGTCTTGCTGCGGGTGGGGTAGGGGCAGGCGGGGATGATTCCTCCTGATAGGGACTAGAATCTGAGTCGGACATGATTGATATGATTAGCGAAAGTAGAATGAATCTAATGATAGCCATACAACGATGCGCAAATCACCGGCATGAAAGGGCTAGGGCAGAGAAAGATCATATTTTAAAAGGAGAGCATGAAGATGATAGGCTAGCAATGAAAGTGTGGCGCCCTGCTATTGGTTGGAAGAGAACAGCTGGATGAACAGCTGATTACCTGAGACCGCCCGAGCACTGACGGCAGGAATGAGCATCAGCGTAACTGATGAACTAGTGATGCATTTATGTCTTCCTGGCTGAACTTGCACTACAGCTTCATTTAATATAATTTTGGGTTTTCAGTAGAAGTAGCTAACCACATTCACCCCTGGAAACTGAGTACAGATTTTGCTGCTAGGCAAAGTGCCCACTATTCAACAGCAAACACTCTGATAGGCTGAGCATAGATCAACTCACATGGTGGTCAAAACTATTCTGTTCTCAACAAAGGTTTTTCACATTTGGTGGGATATAAACCAAAGCAGCGGGAGCACACATGAGCACACAAATCAAATTATTGAGATGAGTTTTTAGAGTGAACTGTCTGCCAGTGTAAGCTGCATCCTCCTCTTCCTCCAGGAGAAAGCAGGTTTACCACCTCACTGGGCTTAAGTGTGTGTGTGTGTGTGTGTGTGTATTTGTGCGTGTATGTCTGCGCTGAAGTGCCCCAAATCATCACAGTGATGCCATGGGATCGTCATCTGCAAGTTTTGCATGCCTTTCTCCACAACCGTACACACACACACACACACACACGCACACAAACAGATATCTGTATTACTCATTTGCCGGCAATAAGCCCCAATTCTGGAGGACGTCACCATACACGCATGAGCACATTTGGTCCTTGCTTATAGCAATGCACAACCTATGCACAAATGACACACACAATAATACATGCACGGTCACAATCACATCCATCTACACACAACAATCCTCTGTAGAGCCTGTGAAGATGTTTCATTCTGGAAGGACAATTAAGGAAAAGATTGGAGGAGAGACAGAGACAATAAGAGCCATACAGGAATGTTAACTCCATGATTATTGCTGTAGCTATGATATATATAATTATTAGGCAAGATAGATATGATATCAGTAGTCTCGATGGCATTGCATTGGCCTCCAGCACTACTGTAAGGAATCTAGGAGTTATCTTTGATGAGGATATATCCTTTAATGCACACAGAGTCCAAAGCATTCAGTTTGTGTGGCTTTAGTTGACAGAGGTGTGACACATACTGCTTCAAAATCAAAGAGCATGCATGCATGCGGAGTATTGCCTTGCTATCTAATTTGAATGTAATCTAGGTTTTGCCAATACATGGATAGCACTGAAGTCATGTTGTAGTGGACTGTAGTGGACATTTACAATTGTGAATGCATCACCACAAACTACGTCTTTTCATAATAAACACATAATTGAAATAACTATATGTGTAGATGACAATGTCAATGAAAGTGACACTGAAAAGCATTTATTCACATTGGGCTCATGCATGTTACAATATTTATCTATCATCACATGACCCCAGATTCTTTGGTTGCTAGAGGTAGCAGCAGTTAGCAATTAACTTACTTCAGCAACAAGTAAAAGTATCTGCCCATCAAGAAACTCAGTAAATTACCTCAGTAACATTACTATATCCCTCATAATCATAACTGGCCTTGTAACATTTAATGAATCTTAATGACAAATCCAAATGGTACCACTGTAGTTGAGGTCAAGAAAAACATTCATGACACAACTATAATCGCTGTGTCTCTCTGTCTCATGACAGCCAATGTAATAACCAACCACATATTACACTTTTAATGTAATGTTAGCAGATAAAGCTAAATCATTCCATTAAGTCTGACAGACAATTAGGCCTGCTATGGCATGTTTAGGACAGGCTATGTTGGCCAATGTCAAGTTGTCATAACAAAGGCATCATAAACAATGGCAACTTTGCATTAAAAATGACCTAACTGACCAAATGACACTTAATTACACAAACATTCATAAAGACTTTGTCACATCATGGTAATGATAATGCCATTGCAGTCTCATGCACACCCTTTCAAATAAAAAGTCACAAAATGTTCTTTTTCTTATCCCCTTCTTTTTTCCTAATGCTTTCATTTCTTCTATCCTCTGCTGTGGCACCCTCTGGGCAGGACTTTTTAAAAATTAAACTTAAATTAAACTTAAATTAAAAACTAAACATTTGTTTGTCACCTGCTTCCCAAATAACAACTCCCCGGGAAACCAAACGTCACTGGAACCTTTTAAAATGACTAATTTTATCACCTTAGGAGAGGCAAATGCAATGCTATTAGAAGTCTTCTCTTTTTCTTCCTTTCCCTCACCCTGTCTCCTACTCTCTCACTCTTTCTTGCTTTTCCATCTACTGTGTAGGTTGACTGCTGGCTCCATCATGTGGTCACAAAAGTCCATAACAAAGGTAGCTATGTGTGGACATAAAAACAGGTCTCACAGGACAGTATGTGGGGTGTGTGTTTCATTGCTGCATTAGTCTGTGTGTTCCTCCTCTGCCTTGTCTTTGGGAATGGGAAATTCAAGCGATGTCCTGAACCGAACAGGCACCTGGTGTTCCTCACTGATTGGCTGCTTGGCCGTGGGGGCGTAGATGTGCAGCTGTCCATCATCCATCAGGGAACAGGAGAGGCCGGACAGATCGAGGTGAGCAGGCAGGTCAATCATCTGAGCGAATCCCATCTTAGATGAGGCAGAAGAGCAAAATGAGGCACAGGAGGAGGAGGAGGAGCAGGACTGCCTCTCCTCTGCTCCAGCCTGCTTCATGGCCACCACCGCCAGACTCCGTCCCTCCAGTTTGACAGTGATGTCACTGGGGGCATAACCACGAGCATCTAGGGTCACCATGAGGTCACTGTTGTTTCCTGTGGCCTGCTGAGCTTCCTTGTGCAGCTCCATGTGAGGAGAATCTCTCTGCTGCTGTTTACCATCACTCAGCCTGAAAGAGAATCAGGATCTGGATCAAAAATCAAGCTCTATGACTTCAATGGTGTCGAAGGGTGTTTTCAAACCTAGGTTGTTTAGCATGATTGAATCAGACTGTATTTCCCCCCAATGGTAGGATTCATTTTGGGAGATTTGAGCACATACTCCATTTGTGGACCAAAACAATGACACCAAGATATTTAAGAGGCAGTGGTCCCAGTCCAGTCAGAAACTAATTCTGGATTGTTTTGTTTGTGGTGGGAACGTGATCTGGACCTTGATCTGAAGCGACTACAAGGCAGTTCAGCTGTCTCTTACAGCTAGACAGCTCCTGTAGCCTGCTGTGCTTTGCATGCTGTGATGCAGAAGAGTGAGATCAACAGTTGCTAGCAGCTACCTATGAATAAAGGCCTGATGCAGCCTAAAAAAAAACTGTATAGCCTTATTGATACTTGAGCGGATCGAACATCACATTAAACCATTTAACATCTAATAAGTTGAGACGACATTCTCCCAAGGATTTTAGAGATGCATTTTGCATCACTGAATAACGGGTAAAATCAACTTTACCAACTCATCTACTGATTCGTACCAGACAAGCTAACTCTAGGTGTGAAAATGCTAAAACACATAGCCAATCAGGTGTACCCGCTACTGAGCTACACAGTTACTGTACATACCTCGCCAAAGCAGAGGACATGAGGGGCATCTGGCCAAGTTTGAGCATGTGGGGCCCATCGTGGAGCTCCGTCAGGAGACTGTTGGCCAGTGCGGCTCTCTGGTTGAAGAAGTCTTGCTGCAGTGAGTAGAGGAGCTCGTGACGCCGTGGCCACAGCAGCCTCTCCTGGCTGAACAAAGGGTGGTCACTGAACAGGCTGGTCAAGGCTGCATGCTGGGACATCATGGCAGCTCTGGGAGACAGTTCTTGACAAAAACTTGACTTTGTTTATAGGGCAGCCTGTTATTCTTGTATATAGCAGCCTCTTGGTGTCTTGGTTACAAGGCTCTGTCGAAGATTAAGAACGGAGAGCTTCCAGACTTTCTTCTTGTGCTGGAGTTCTATCGGGTAGTTGTGGACATTACATGGGACTTCTCTGCTTTATATACCATGGCTGTCCATCCCTCCCTCCATGCTATTTACACCTCATGAGCTCAATGCTGTTTGTTAGTATGTGCCAGCCCTGGAATGCCCTGCAACTCATCAAAAGGCTAAAGACAGCTCATGGTCATATCCTGTTAGGGTTTATGTGCATGTGGCTGTGTTTACACCACAGTCCTGTAAGACTTTTACTTCTTAATATACCATGCAGATACAGATTTGTGAACAGTGTGTCAACAGCCAAAAGATTTGCTTATCAACTATTTGTGAAAAAGCAGTATAAGATTAGCCCTGATGATAGTGATGGCATGTGAAAAGACTGCCCTGCACTTTACTCAACAAATGTCCTTTATGTTGCACAGACTCCTGAAGTGACTGTAAAAACTGAACATGCAGGAAAGAAATGTCTGCCTATTACCTAGACTCTAACTTTCCATTTCATATCATGTTTTGACTTTGACTTTAAAAAAAAAAAGAATAGACAATGAACATCAGGCCACAGTGTCTAATGGTTCATGGAGTTAAGGCAATCATTTTTTACTACAGTAAATAGTATTTTTTTTCTTTGGAAAGAAGGATAGAAGAAACCTGTTTTTGAACTGAATTGACAATGTCAGTTTTTTGAAAATGGAATAAACTGTCGAATGTCAAATCTAATACAAATATATAAAGTAAGTCTGAGGCATTTAGTGTACTGTTGTTAGTGGTAATTTCTCATTGTCTAATCTGTTAAAATAACAAAATTTGATTTCAACAGCCAATTAGTAGGTAGAACTTCTAACTTCTTAACATCAAAATAAATCCAGGCTTCCAGGTTCAATCCAGGCATTAAAGTTTTGGGAAGTATTAATTTGCACTTGTGTCAAATGACACAAGTAATCAATCTTCTCATGGAACAAGCATGTTTACTAAAATGTCTATTTTAAAGCATAGCAAGTGTTGCCAGATTGGATTATGAGATAACTGATATTATAACTTTATTTCATTCATTTTAAGAGACAACCATTCCGTTTAAATTGATATACTGTGACCAAAATGTGTTTAAATCAAAGTGTATGTATTAGAAAAGATGAGTGATCTTTGGTTATTGTTATGACTTTTCATTGTTTATATGACATATGGTATACATCTTTTTTTTGCTTCAACGGATATAAACTGACGATCAAGAGTCAGACATCAACAGCTGCTCAGACCTGAGCTTGTTGACCAGCAGTGTGGACAAAGCCTGTCTTGTCTCCGGTTACAAGTCTTCATAACTGCTTCTTTGAGAGATGAGCTCAGTGCGCAAACGCTTCCCAGAATATGTCTACATGTGTGAAACCAGTGTGCTAAAATTACAAGGAGCCTGTGTCATATCTGTTTGTGGCTGTTTAGGTGTTGCTGCTGTCACATTCACTCAAACAAGGAACTGGCTGGCTATGATTGACTGATACCAGCTGTATTTCACTTCTGCTTTTTACTGTGTGCTGAGATGAAACAGACAAAACAACATCAGTCTATTATTATTTAGATATTGTTTTGTCATTTTATCAACAATGTTATTATTGATTAATTTGATGTAATTGAATATAATCTCCAAGCATTTAATGCTACTGTCATTAAGTTGATTAGATTTTTGTTGTCACAGAGGTGTTGATTCAACTGTGATCATTTTGTCTTGATAATTCAATTACATTGTGTGTTTATAGTGAATCAGACAAACACATTTGGACTGATATTGGGTTAGTAAGACATCACCAGACAGAAGAAGAGACAGATAGTAAGCTTTGAGTCACCAGGAGGGCGGCTGCAAAAATAAAGAAGTGTGTCAGTGAATGAGGGGACACCAGGGACAGAAATAGAAAGGGAGATTCAAGGGGACTGCTGATTCCTCAGCTCTAAATGACTGGGTTATTATGACGGCCCAAGCAAAGTTACTTGTGGTGATATGAGACCATCCAGCTTAAGAGACCTCATGCTCATATCTGGCCTATGTGATCATGTCAAAAAATATGGACAAGAATGTTTCACATCAATTTTGTAATTTTAAAATTTACTGGAATAAAATACAGGTAAATGTAAAAAGGGTATTTTTTTCAACTTAATAAATTTAACATTTGAGAATAAAAGAGTTTATTCATGTACATTTATACGCCACATGGTTTTAAAAAGCAACAACAAAGATATTCCCAAATATTTAAAAAACATTAATTGGTGTGTTTCCTTTATACTTGGACACGTGAACCCGACACTGTTACAACAACATGCCTCTCTCAGGTTGTTGTGTTTTATTATGATTGCTGTTTTTTTTTTCTCACTGAGAGTAAAATATATTGATGAAGATCAATGACACTAAAATGAGTCTTTAGGCAAATTGTTGATGAACAGCTGGCAGTAGCTTCATATTGACAGAGTGGTTTCAATCTTCTCATCTTACATTCTACAAGAAAGTGAAATGTTGTCTTTAAATGTTACTTTGAAGAATATGTGTAGATTAGCCAGTAGGATAGATATATATCAAGACACTGTTGTGCTCAACCACAGTGACTTTGAACCATACTCAAATTCAAAGAGCCATGCTGGAGTGGATGGTTTTCACATACTGTGATCTGTTTCAAATAGGCCAACCTTACTGAAATTAGCACGATGTCTTAGAAGTAATCCAAACAATAACGCCTGGATTTACAGCTGTGCATTCCAGAGTCAGGTATATGCAATTCAGAACAATAACTTCACTACTCCATCCATTTGAATGGTCCGTTATCACTTAATTTACTTGGTAAAATTGTTGCAGTGGGTCAGAAGTTCAGTACGTTGTCCCTGGTAACCAGCTGGACCAGTGGACACCTCAAACGTTTTGATAAATATTCTCATGTTCTTCATCAGTGTCCACAGTTTGTTCACCGAATGACGTGGTTACATTTTCATAGTCATCTTCATCACGGCTGGTTTCTTCTTCTACTCCGTCTTCCTCTACACCGAAACAGACCTCCTTGGCCTTTATGGAGTCATCATCAGGGCCGGCTTCCTCATAATCATGATCTTCATCACTCTCTGGCTCCTCGTAATCATTACTATCCTCTTCTTCCACTCTCCCTGCTTCCCCTTTGAGTTTCTTTTTGGGGTCCATTAGATCAACATTCACATAGTCCTCCTCGTTGTCCTCATCATCATCCTCTTTATAATTGTTCGTGACCCTGGCAGCTACTGAAAAACAAGCATTGGAACAAAATATGAATACACATGTGAAAGCACTTCGATGAAAATGTGTGTGTCAAGTGGGGGGAAACTATGTGTCTTGGAGACCACAGACGTTGAGTTTGAATGAGGACTCCAGGCTGTGTAGCTCGTCGTCTTCTCCTGCGGACCAGACAGACTGCCAACAAGAGCAGCAGAAGCAGCAGCAGGATCCCAACAGTTAGTAAAGAAAGCATCAACACTGGCACTAGAAGAGAAAAACATCCGATCAGTTTATCAGACTGCTTCCAAGCCTATCATACTGCTGGTTTAGAGCATAAATGTGCAGTTTCCATCCAAGTCTCAAACTTCCTCTCTAAAAATAATATACTGAGTCTTTTCTAAGAGTTGTCATTCCATTGAAACTGTACTGTTATCACTGGTAGGAACCCTGAAGTCAGCAAGATGACGCCCAGTCATCAGTTGTCATCTTCCTCGACCTGGCAGCATTTGGCAGTGTGAACCAAATGACCAAATCCACCGTCCACCCTGTCTGAGCTGGGCATCACAGGTATAGTGCTAATTTGGCTTGATTCCTAACTCACAGGGTGATTAGGCAGAGTGGCACAGTGAAACCTATGTAAATGGTCCAAAATTCTGCAGCATGTCTGGTTATCAACCAGATGAAAACTGCTCCTGTCAATACACTTCTCATTACTCTCTACTGGCATCTTGTTGCTACTCACATTAGGCTTCATGCTCATCTATAAAGTGGCCACAAGCAAGGCACTTACCTACTCTGCAAAACACCGTTTCACTGACAGCACCTCTACCTTTATCTATGATTCAAGGCTATGTTTTCACACCTATTGCTTGTTTTTTTTTAACTGTGCCTTATAGCTGTTGTTTTTCTTCTGTTTGTGTAAGTAAAGTGAACTCCACTTGGGTCTTTTCATTTGCTTTTTGTAATAAATAATGGCCTCCTCAAAACTTGCCTGGCATCTGAGAACACATTAAGAAAAATAGACAAAATTTTAAAAAAACAAAACAAGTTATATAACAATAAAATAAGGAGGAAAATAAGTGTTTGTTTATGACTATACAGAATTGCATAATCTACATATATTTTACATGTTAATTCCAGGAAGCTTGTCTACATAGACTTTAAATGGATAATGTGAAAATATGGAACTGTACTGGACCCTATAGCAGGATTTCAAATAGGGAGCCCCAAAGGTAAACAATTTGGTTGCTGTTCATTAAATAGGATGTAATTCCAGAAAGACTCTTTTAAACCCCATCCCAGCAGGTTTTTTTTTTTTTTTTTTTTTTAACTTTTATTTACTCTTAAGTTGCCTTTTATGGTTGGAAAAATCAATCCATCTGTGTCTGACAGTATCACATGCTGTATATTGTTCATCATTGTGTTCTGTTAAACCCAAGAATATAGTGAGATGCATAGTTTCCAAACCCCCAGGTTGGGGACCAGCACCACATCCTGGGACTTTGAGAAAACCTATGCCATTCATTTCATAAAACGTAAAAAATGCTTAATTCACAGCCTACTTACATTTTACAATGACACTAATCTGTGCTGTCTCAGTAGAAGTGAATTTCCTTGAGGACAGCATGACTTCATACACACAGCTGTAGTTTCCCTGGTGTTCATACTCAGCTACAGGGAAGTTAAAGGAGGCTGAATGGTTGACTGTTGGCTTGGTGCCGGTGATGTTGGAGCCAGAGAAGATGAGAAAGAAATGGCCTTCAGGATAGCTGCAGTTAATGGAACAGGTGATGACAAAGCTGTAACCCCTGGTGACCTCTGCAGCTTCAGGACCCCACACCAAGCCTGTGTTAGGAGATGTCAGGGAGATGCTGGGCTGCTGCAGTCTCACTGGGGAGAAACAGAGACAACAGGCTCAAAAACATAAAAAAAAAAAAAAAACGCATCTTGGACATCGAAATCAGTCAAGATGAGATCCAGATCTGTGAACACCAGGAAGTTTGCTTTTTAATTTGTATTTATTTTATTTTTATTTATTATTATTATAATTTTATTTATTATCTATTTTAATCCACTGATTTTTTTTTTTTTTACCAATTAAAAAAAAATCATCACAAAAAAATATTGTTTGGATAATGTGTTTCTTGCATAATTTATTTTACATAATCAATACATATTACAATATAAATTGTTCTGAACAGATTTTGGTTTTGTTTTGTTTTATTCATTCATTGATTTATTTGTTATTTTACTTACCAGTGACAGATAGTCTGACAGAGTCACTTAGGGGGGAAATGAACGATTGACCTGAAATGTCTTTCTCATACTGACACTGGTACTTTCCCTCCTTATCAAAGGTCACTTGATGGATGCTGAAGGTAGCAGAGTTGGTGCTTGATGTTTGGGTGTCTCTGAATGAGCTTGAGGTGCTCTGCAGAATGAATGTTCCACCTAAATGCTCAGCTAAAATTGAACAAGTGATGCGGACATCCTGACCCCAGGCCACTTCACCAACAGGATACATGGAGATGCTGGGCTTTGGGAAGCTCGCTGAAGAAATAACACAATAATCAGTTTGAGACAGTATTCAGTGTTGCCTCTATAGTCTGGGTTGTATTTACCTTTTGTTTTTTCAGTTCAGTTCAGTTTTTAGTGATGATATCAAAGACTACTACCATTGACAGAATTTTGGATTCACCAACTATCAAATATCACCAAGTCCACCATGTTTTGTTTATCCAATCTTTAACTGCAACAGTTCATTGACAACCTTACCTTTGTTAGCCACCTTTCAGGGCTACGGGGTGAGTATTTCATGTTTCTACAGCCTACTTACATTTAACAATAGTGGAGTCAATGGTGGTCATCTTTGGTGGAGTATTCCTTTAGCAATGCTTCTTGTTAATCAAGATTATCAAAACAAAATGTGTTTTTAAGAGCAAATATAAACACACTACCTTTTGGTCCAGTTGGGGGAACTGCTTGGTTTTACCTAACGTCAGCTGAGCATTATACAGACTTTAACAGTGACTTGATGAATATGGTATCATTGAAGCTTTAGCAGACATTACACATTATATAAGTATCTGAAGTGCATTGTGTCCTTTGACCCTTCATACTGTCAGTCAGTCTATTTTTTTTTTTATTATATATACATGGCATATATTAGATAAGAGATTAAAAAATTCTTCTCACCTGAACAGACCACACCAGCGTCCTCACCGTGTCCACAGTTGTGTGTTCCAAATCCTCTGTGCTGACACTGAGTTATGGACCTTTCACTTCCTGAACAGGCCACATCATCAAGCCAGATTGGTCCGCTCCCCTCACCAAAGTGAGCTGACTGAGGGGCACTCAGTGCTCCACCACAGCCCAACTGTCTGCACACCACCTCCGCATCATTTAAGCCCCAGTGGTCATCACAGACTGTTCCCCAGGTATCGTTGTAGAGCTCAACCCTTCCAGAACACAGGGAAGACCCAGGCCCAGCTAATCTGATCTTAAGATCTAGTCAGAAAACAGAAGGAAAATCATTGCTGGTGTTGTGGAATTTTTTTCTCTGCCGGCCAACAAGGTTTTTATTTTCTTTGCAAAGAAAAGGTCAGTCAACATGCGAGTGGTCAGGATGAAGAAAGACCCCGAGCATGGGCATGAGATCTGAACATTTATACCTGAGGAAACGCCCCCTAAGGTATGCCTGACACACCTCTGTCTGCTGCCCGTACCGTCACCCCACAAAGAGTGTTCTAACACTCCTTTGTCTGTTGCAGGCACCAGCTCTGGGACGGGATCTTACACCCAGGTGGGAGGCCAAAAGGTCCAGACATTATACTTTGAAAGCAGGGGCCAGATCATCCCAGGCAGATGAATACACAAGAACCGAAATTACAATTGCACTGGATAAATCATGTTTCTTTGTTGTTGTCAATAGCTCATGACAGAAAGTGCTTTTGTAAGACAGACAAGGGTTATGATTAATTTAGATACTTTTCATCACTTTTAACACAAATGTTTTCATTTGCATTACAGTTAGATGCCATAGTGAGTGGTTAGCAGCATCTTCCAGTGTTGCATCTGAACAGCTTTGACATCACATTAATTAATATATACACAAACGGATCCATTAATTCTAAATAGTTTATGCTGCAGTTTTCTCACCTGAACAGACCACACCAGCGTCCTCACTGTGTCCACAGTTATGTGTCCCAAATCCTCTGTGCTGACACTCAGCTAGAGACCTTTCACTTCCTGAACAGGACACATCATCGAGCCACATTTGTCCGCTCCCTGGACCAAAGTGAGCTGACTGAGGGGCACTCAGTGCTCCACCACAGCCCAACTGTCTGCACACCACCTGAGCATCACTTACATCCCAGCTGTCATCACAGACTGTTCCCCAGGTACCGTTATGATAGACTTCAACTCTTCCAGAGCACATAGTAGACCCAGTCCCTTCTAATCTGATCTGCACACCTATCAGACACATAAGACTTAACATGGGATATTTTAATATTACACACAGAATGTAAATTGAAAACTGAAACAATTTTACATGTTGCACACGTGAATGCACTGACCTACATCAGGTGAAGCTGCGGTCAGGTGGAAAGACACTATAGAGGAGAAAAAATGGCAATGGCTCATTACACTCAGTAAAATGAAAAGTGCCAAAATAAAAGTCACCCTTGCTTCTGTTTGACATCCCCCTTGCTCAGTTATATAAAGAGAAGGAATAACCTCAAAAATGTGGCTTGAGACTTTCATTCTGTATAATACAAGACATTGATATAGCATAGAAATAAAGCTGCTTTCCGAGTTACTCTCTGGAATGTCTGTCTTACCCAGTATGAAATAGCAAAGGTTTCTTTCTTGCGTGCTCCCCATGGCTGACACAAAGACTTCTCCATTTATCAGTGACAGCACAGACGACAGAAAAGCGAACAAGAACCGTGGCGCACAAAAACACTTCACACAGCTTATCTTTCCTGGAACACTTCCTCTTTCTCTTTCGGGCTTATTTTTTTCCTTTAAATTCTTTGGAGAGTTGTCTTTGCACATTTACTGGTGCTCTTCCAGAATATCGCAGATCACAGTCATTTCATGCACCTCTGCAGTAAGACGTTATGTGCTCTTCTTCTGTCATTTTATAATTGATTTTCTTGGCTTTAAGTGGAAACAGACAACTTTTCAACTCCCGCCATCATTTTGTTGGCACTGCAAAGAAAACTCGAAATTCAACCACCAACAGTGCCAGACACACAGCATTTGTTTGCAAATTACACTGAAGAAACAACCAACACAACTTTGGAAATCAGCATGAAGAAAGAAGCATGTTGACAGAAAAGGTGAAGTTGTGGTAATGTACTCAACAGGACAGGGCAGAGGATCTCACTCAGTTGCTGCCTCCGACAACTGTGACCATGACAAATTGAAGACTTCACAAATGAATCATTTTGAGCTTAATTTAGGCTACAAGTCTTTTTCTGATTTTACTAAAGTCGGCTTCTTTGACTGTGTGTGAGCAGTACATTTCCTGAGCTGTGGGTTTCAATACCTGTTTTTCAATTTCTAGCACCTGATTACAATGAAATCATTTTGAATGGGGAAAGTCTTTTGTTTAAAGGGCTTAAAACAACAGTTTAACTGCTAACCTACTGTATGTGTTTCTCTTTCCTGACAGAAGAGAAGAGGCTTAAGAACACTCAGTGGTGTACCCCGGCCCAAATGTCTGCAGACCACCTTGGCATAATTTGTCCCATCTGTCATCACACACTAGTCTCAAGGCACTGAGCTTTAAACTCCTCCAAAAGTGAGTAGACCCAGCCCCTGTTAATCCCATCTGAATGTCTACCAATAGAAAAGGTATAACATCATTTACGAAAGACATAAGAGTGTCATGCATGATTGGAGAATGGTATGATATGCAGCAGGACAAGATAAGGTAGAAAAAAAATAGACAACAGAAAAGAAAAATGGCTAAAAACTGTGGCTCAGACTGAAACATGCTGAAGAATAAATTGTCCCTGTTTTTGATTTAGAATCCTAATGAAATGTAGAGGAAACTTAATCAAAGTCATCATTCATTTTCTACCTACTGCCTAATACAGGTGTCTCTGTTGTATGCACCTCATGGCTGACACACAAAGACTTGATCTGCTCTGTTCCTTCCTGGCAGAAGTTTTTTGAACTGAAACCTCGCAGTTTTTAAACTCAGTAGTTTGAAACTGCACTTCTATGAAACAAACTGACTTTTAAAATAGTTTTTCTTCAAACACAAGCATAGCAGCTCTGTCAGCTCTATCCTCAGACATGCCATGCCCATAGAATATACTTAACTGCCCTTTGCTGTGCTACTGTTTTAAAAAATTGCTTAAAAGGAGATTAGACTCTGATCAAGAGAAAAAAAAACTTTTCATAGTTTTTATATCATGCAAAATGATAGAAATCTCCTAAATCATCACTGGAGCAGCCAGTGTTTGTTTTAGGTGTTACATAATAAGTTCATGCCATTTGAAGATCATCTGTGTGTAGTCGAGGACTTTCAGGTGATTGTAGTATTGTTATGACCCCGCCAGGCTCCCCTGAAGATCAATAGTGTTTCCTGTTTTCCTCAGCTCATCACTTTGTACACCTGACCCTTATCAGCCCATCAGCTTGCAGTATCTCTAGTGTTGCTTCATTTTGATTGGAATTTTCTCAGTGTTTAATCTTTCTTCTCCTTGTACCTAAGGATAACTGTATTCTCTCTGCCTGCATGCCGGTCAGCCAGTCCCTACCATCCAGCCATGACGTACAATTGCCACAATTCCCTCCATCATCACCCAAACCAACCTTGCCTCTCCTTGCTGCCATTCTTTCCCATCGACTTTGATCCTCGCTCTCCTCTCGTCAGCCCATATCCAAACCCTGTTTCAAATAAAACCCCTTATCTGGAAGGTCCAACATTTATGACTTGACCACATGCACATGGATATTTTTTTAAATGGGTATTTTTCAAACAGATATTAATTTCTAATATCCAAGCTCATCTGAAGTCCCTCTACACATCACATTCATCCAGAACTTCAGCAATTGCTTTCACCCCTTCACCACCACCAATGGTGTCTACACTCCATCTGTGATATTCTTTCAGTACAGGTAATTGCATCTCTATGCCCCCTTTAACCCTTTATAGGACAAGTGGTTTTTAGTAAATTCTGATAAATAATAATTTATTTATTCTAATAATAAATACAGTTTTTTTATGTCCTCCATAACACTCTAAGGTTGAATTTTTGAATTTCAAAGTATGTATCAATGAGTGCCCTATAAAGGGTTAAAGATGACATTGTAATGGGGTTTGATTGCTCCCCCCAGATTCTTCAACTTTTTTTATTGGCCACGATGTCAAATTTGATTGCTTTTATTTTTCAACCAAGTCTCTCTTTTGTGAAATAAACATTTTGGTCAAAGGATTCTGAGTTAAAACTAAATTAAAATGAGGTGTTCAAATTAAACCTGCTGCACAGAGCTCAGCTGTAAGGCTTTAACCAGAAATAAGAGTTGTGACTACATTACATCTATTTTGGCTGCACATCAGTTTGCCTGAATTGTCTTAATTTCTATCTTCTTACTTTCTTTTATCTTACATTTCTAAAATAGTCTCCTCACAAAATCAGATTTTTACTATATAATTTTATAATATAATGTTGCATATATTACAAGGTCTTATTTGGCCTGATGAAATCAAGTTCACAGTTTACCTTTCCTCTCCAATCTGCAGACCTGCTGCAGTATCTGGTCCCAGCCACTAGAGGTCATAAGAGCACAGGTATTCAAAAAAGAGGAGGTCCACCATAACTACAGTGCTACAATAACAGGATGTTTTTTAGGTTACAGTGACTGCATGAACCACATTTTTTTTTCCATTGTAGTTATTTTGTTTCCATGTTAGTTCACAGTGCTGTAGTGTTTTTTGGAAATCAACTTCAAACAGTGTGTTTGAATAATGTCATATATTGAATTCTTTCTTCTATTTTTTCTGAAGCTGAAGCAAAAATCTACCTGTGTAGAAAAGAAAGTGTAAAAGCTTTCCTGACGTAAATATAATTAAAGCTTTCATAAAAGGATGGTGCGCGTGCGCGCGCACACACACACACACACACACACACACTGAGTGATACTGACAGCTCAGTGAGCCTCATAGCGTGAGAAGGCTGAGGAAGTGACTGGTGTGAGAATGCTGCCACCGCAGCCCTGTGGCAGCTCAGCCCGAAGCCTGCGGTTGTCTCAATTCACCCACCCGTCCTCTGAACCTCACTTCAACCTGCTCACAGCGTCCACGACACTGCCATTGTGCTCAGACTAGACCCCTTAGCTTCTCCATTTTGACAGGAATTATGCAAACCATGCACAGATTATAGAACATTTCTCTCTGGCAGTTTCTCCACCTAGTTCTCAAATTTTCAATCATGTCACTTCTCATTTTTCAAGAACTTTAACAGACTCTCTTTGTTTTGTTGTTTTGTTATTTTCTGCACTGACAAATTTCTACTTTTCATGGTAACAAAATTACCATCAAAAAATAAGTAATTTGCAACATTAAGGTGACAAACACGTTAATGCACCAATTATTATAATCCAATAATATGATACGTATATTATTCTGAAATGGGCAATTTTTAATGTGTACATGTACTTTTGGTACTATATTTTAATGCTGTTGTACTCTTATGAAAGTAGCATTTTAAATACAAGATTTTTACTTGTAACTGACTGATTCTACACAGTGGTATTACATCTTTAACCTAAGTATATCTGAGTTCTAACTCCACCACTAGAGATTTCTATCTGCTGGTTGTTCCACGAGGTTCTCTGTAATTCATCCTGGACAGCATCAAGCCTGAACAGTAAATGTGCTAGTGGTGTGTGAGGGAGCGTGATGCTCACTGACCGATACGCGTGCAAACACACAGTCATAAGTTCAGGGACTTGAGGAAAAAATGTTGAAGTTTTGGTAACATGCTCTTGCATTAAAGTGAAAGGTTGTTTCTCCCTCATGCTTTCTTTCTCTCTTTCTCAATCTATACACACACACATATGCACAAGCACACACAGAGAGCAGGAGGCTGCCCATAAAGGTTACCAGAGGTCATGTCTGAGCAGCGGAACTGAAAAACAGGAAGAAATTGAGGTGTAAGGATAGCAGTGCAGGGTTTCTGGTACGTGTGTGTGTGTGTGTGTGTGTGTGTGTGTGTGTGTGTGTGTGTGTTGAGCTGGGTAAACCATGAGAGCTGAAAGCAGTTGGTTAAACATGCATCTTGTGCAATGCAGAGAACCCCTACAACAGAGGTTTTAAAACACACACACACACACACACACACACACACACACACACACACATGCGCACACACAGTGCCCAACAACTGAATGTAATTCAGACCGACAGCCAGCCTTCACGCTTTAATGCACCTCGCCTCCCAAAATGGACACAGAAGGAGCGTTTTACACACAGACAAGCACACACAGTGTCTAAAAGGGCTTTCTGTCCACAACAGCTCAAACCCAAAACATTAAATGGAGGAGGTGGAGGTGGGGATAAATAGGGGGGGGGGGGGTGATCAGGGTGAGTTTGGGCCAACACACAGACAGAGAACAGAGAGATGCACAGGAAGACTGACAGACGGGCACAAACGCCATAAGAGAGGAATCAGGAATGTTGACATTTGAGGAAAAAGTCATCAGTTGCTAAACGAGACAGACAGACCAGCAGGTGGTGTAGAGCAGAATGTCTGCGAGGTAAATGTAGTCTCCTCATTTACTGACACTTTTATCAAGAGAAAAAGAGTCAGAAATACAGTAGTTGATACACATGGTCAGATCAGCACAGTGGTTCATATGGTTGAGAAAATCAAAATACAGCTTTATGAATACAGCAGACTTTTAGGGAGCAGTTGCATGAGTGACACAAAGCAGTGTCAGTAATTTGAGTTACAGTTAAAGGGGAATTCCACCTATTTAGCATTGCACTTCCATAAAATGAGAGGATCGGCGAATGACTGGCATATACAGTATTCATTAAAAAAAAGAAGAAGTAAGTAAAAGAGCAGGTAAGGTTTGTGCAACATATCCCTCATGTGATGTCACTTGAGTCACTAAGTTTAGAAATAAAACAAATCTGGTGGTGTGGAAAGAAGTGAGCCAGACATAGCTTACTGTACAGTTGTTTGAATTTCCCCACTGTGGTAATAAAGGTTTATCTTATCTTATCTTGTCTCATCTTATCTTAATTTTCTATAAGGCCAGGCTGAAACAATCCTGATAACATCTTTATGGAGTTGCCATTAAATCATTGCAGTAAATAATGATGGAAATAGGACATTTGTGTTTGTTTCATGTTTTAATTTGAAGATGGTTACAATATACTTATTGCAACACATCAGAATGTTTAAGTCGCACACTTCATGTACATCACCTTTCATACAGTAAGACTGTTTCCTTTGCATTTTGCACTTTGTCCAAGTATAAGGCTTTTTTTAAGTTTATTTCTTTAAATTTATTTCTTTATGAGCAAGTATCCACTGATCCACATATGTAAAATTGGTGTAATGCACCTTTAACACAGAGACCTATAATGACTTATCTTATCTCCACATAGTACAGAGCACTTGTACTTGCACCTTAAAATGCTTTTTATGGATTTTAGTTGGACTTGATCAAAGTCCTTTTCTTACAGAAAGACACACTATGTTCAGCTCACTCTGTTTTGTTTTGTCATGATCCCGTTTTCTGTCACTGACTGTCTCTGTGCTAATGCATATTTTGCTCTCTCCCTACAGGATGCACGGGTAGGGGAGGGGCCGCTCTCCACAGGAGCGAGGTTCACCTGGCGCACCTGGCTGCAATCTGGTCATCAGTGCGGCTATTTCAGCCCGGGTTCCTTGGCATTCTGTGCCAGATGATTACAAGCTCTGCCTCAGCAGCCTGCATGCGTCTCGCTCCTTGGAAGCTCTCTAGCCCCGATCCCGTGCTCCTCGTGTCTCTAGTGAGATTTCTCCAGTGAGTTTTTTGTTTCCTGGACGCTCTCAGTTTCATCCTTGTGTAGCCTTTTTCCCCTCATGGTGATTTTTCGGTTTCAGCTTTCTGTTGTACTTTTCCCTTATGGTGATTTTGTGTTTTTGATCCTTTTACGTATTTTTCCCTGTTAGGTGATTTTCTGTTGCACTTTGTCTTTTGTAAATAAACCTTTTGAAACGCCTCTGCTACTGGGTTCCGGCTCTCCTTGCTCCCCACGTAACATGTTTCATCTTTGGACATCTCCACCTTAGTCTTCTAAATATGTCATTTAATAACACAAAAAAATTGGCATGTGGACTAAGTTCTGCATCAAAATGTAGTTACAGACAGGTGTGTCGCTAGTTGGTTTTCAGAGAATAGCTAAAGTAAGTGCATGATTAATAGATTGAACATTTCATTCCCAATTTCAAGTGAGTCAGACTCATTACTGCGAAATTAGAGATTACAAGATTGCTCAGTGTCTATATACACATCTCAATTCATCACATCTATCTACCCATCTAGCTAGATCGATAGCTATGTAGCAGTGGTGTAGGAGTGGTGGAGACTAAGTACATTTACCCAAATACTCCAGCCCCGCCTCCTGTCACAAATGAAAGAAGTGGAACAGAAAAAACACAACCAAAGACACAAAAACAAAACACCAACCCATGACATTTTCATACTTACATATCACATATTCTTCCTGTCCAGTGAAAATCATGAATCTCCAAATTAGGGAAGTATTAGAGGTAATACAGAGAAGTATTCGTACTTTTACTGAAGTAAATGATGCAATTTTTGACCAATAGCAGATGATTGAACTAGTTTTTGTAATCTTCTAGATATCTTAAACCCAGAAGAGATGATTAATAAAATGATGGCGAGAAAGCAATGAACCAAACCATGAGGATTTTTTCTTTTTTTAAATAACACAACAATAGAAATTAAAGCAGATTCTTGTACATGCGTCAAATAACATGAAGACACCATCATTTACATGCTTCCAATTAGAACTCTTACAACCTCACAAGTGTCTTCACAGCGTTATGTTGTCATCATATAGAATGCAAGGCCTGTTTCAACCTGCAATGAAGAGGAAAAGTTGGAAACGTGTTTATGATCCACAAGAGAAAAGTGGGATCCAGAGAAGTAGAGGAGAAAAGGAACGCAGAGGGGAAAGTGATTTAGAGAGTGGTTGAGGTATGTAATAGAGACAGTGAGGTGTGATTTAGAGCCCAGAGGAAAATGGAGGAGTGGGGGTGCGTTCTTGGCAAAGATTGAGTGTCATTTAATGCGGGAGTGAGTGGAGGAATTATTGCATGGCTGCTACACTAGCTGACTATAGATGTGACACATCGCTCATACGGCTGCTATCCGAGCTGAATAGGAATTACCCCATTAACGCAAGCTGAATGCTAACTGCTACAGCACATATTGGGCTGGCAGCAAAGAGCTGAGCTGGTTAATGACTGTATGTCACTGTAATGGTGTGTCTCTATCAAGTGGCTCTGCCTCTGTGGGATGCTTAGCTCTTCATGACTCTGCCTGGCCTCCACTTTTCTTCATCCCACTGCTGGATGACCTTCCAACTGCAGCTTAAGATGAAAAGTCATTCCTGTGAGAGGTTCCTCATGTCACACATCCTTCACTGCATCACATGAACATTTTGTGCTTTTAAGTTACATCACTTGGGGACAGATGGGATTTATTTAAACTTTGCTAAACGGTCTCATTTAAGTGAAGGAAGATTCTGATTACCTCTTTCACACGACTTTGGAACAATTTGCTTTAATGATCCAGGTACTTCCCATATAGAAGGCAGTTCTCCTTGGACATCCTTCACAGGAATTTCTTAAGAGCCACTAACCTATAGAAACATAGATACATTTAGATTTTGGGTTTCGCATCCTTACAAAGCTCCAGGCATGAGTTTTCACAGCATGCAGAGCAGAATTTGATACAACTCTCACTCTTGATCTTGCTGCATGGCAGGTAGGAAATCAATATTAAAAGAAATGTTATGTTTTGGAAAATTGTCAGCAGTCATGTTAAGGATATGTTCATTTGCAGCTTTCAAAACTGTGAGAGCACTACAACAAAGCTTTGGTTGCTGTGAAAACTGTTTTATACACTGTGGCTGGCCAGTTGCAAACTCTTGTGATACCTTAAGTGTAAGCGAGAGACTTTTTTTTTCTGGCACTTGGCAGCACACTTTAACCACTTACATCACCTTCATCTTTATATCTAATCACAATAAAGATGGCTCCTCCGGGTATTATTGCTGTATTCAGGGGGACTGGACTACCTAGTTGTTCCCCTGAGACTATCTATCTATTCTTGATACAGAACGTGAGTCTGAAAGCAGTAGGCTATCTGTCATTCATGCTATTAGTTCACGGTTATCATCAGCGGTGGCCAAGGCCATTAGCCCAAAGACATTAGCAGCAGCCATCAGCAAAGCCATTAACTCTTCTCCCTGCTAAAAGGCTACTGTCCCTCACAAAGACTCATTAGGGGAGGTAGGGAGAGATGGGCATGCAGGGAGACAAAGAGATGGAGAGATGGAGGGAGGCAGAGGTGGGTGAGAAAAGGAAATACAGAAAGACTGGAGGAGAGAAGATGCAATAAGGCAGGAAAGGAAGACTTAGATCATTTTAATTGCTGAACTTGTCATTTCCCTCCTCTCCCAATCTGCAGTCAGTGTGGGCTGGACACACATAGTGTTACTACAGGGATTTTACATTGTCCTGGATTGGGATTGATTGGAAATGGTAAAATTGCCCACTTTTAACTGGGGACATTTATTTTCACACTAGATCTAACTTAGGACTGAACTGTTTCTTTGGAAGATGAGATATCTTTGATGCAAAAAATCTCTACAAACCTCCAACAAGGCTCCCAAATAATGACTCAATGTAAGTGTTAAATTGTCTAATTATCACCTGGACATTTGCTTTGAATATAACTTTAATGAATTAAAATGTTGTAGATCTGAAGTCAGATCAATGAACATAAGCAGACATCATTTTCTTTCTCTTCATTGGTTTGGTTTTATGGGTCACATGGAGCTTTAATCTATGGCAGGTCGCATTCGGTGGACAGCAATATAATGCTGAAGAGCTCACCAGTCCTTCACCAAGTAAACAGTCACGTAGACTGTTACATTACAAAGAAATGTCTCTGCTTCAGTCTTTTAACAGCTGCTACTTGCTGCTGCATGGTTGTTCCTCTCAGTGATGTACAATTCTTAATGTCTAAACTCAGAATTTCGCCTGAGAAAAAGAATAAAACAAGTTACTCTCATCTTCCAAAAGGTTTATTTCACTCGACACAGAATATATAGCAGCGTTAATTTTGACAAGAATGTTTCATTTCATTTTAGTCTTAGTCACTCACCAAAGATTTGATTTAGTTAAAGTCACATTTTAGTCTTTTTGTTTTGTTTTAGTTAAAATGTAGTCAGTGGAAATCAGTTTTAGTTATAGTCTCGTTTTTGTCTTTTGATGAAATTTGACAATTTTGTTGTATTGTAATAGTTTTTGCAAAAGGATGTTTGTCATGGTTGTAAAAACTCCATTTAGGTATATATATTAAAAGTACCATGTTTATTCTGTATATTAAATATGAATGTCTAATTGGATGGTTAATCTGTCCGATTTCCCAATTCGATTTGATTACAATTATTGAGGTCCAGATTCGATTACCAACCGATTATCGATTATTAACAATTCTCGATTACTGATTATTGATTTTCCATTTGACAACAGTAACCCAAAATATACCGCAAAGTTATTGCACCAATAACAATAACAGCCAGTTGCTGAATTACTTAACTTCTCTTTTATTGAGTAACAAGTCAAAGCACTTTCTGTGTAGTGTAGTTGTAACTTCTGAATTATTTGTTTTAACTTAAGACAAGTGTCCACACTTGCAAATAAATGTCCACATTTTGAGGTTTTTTTTCCTGTAGAACAAAAAAAAAAACAGCTTTGGAACTTTGTGTGTTCACAGCTGTGTAATGCCTTGCACCTTCATTAAAACTGAAATGGCAACACTTGTAGCTTTACTAGCTGATATACTGTAGAACACAGAAATGAACACAACACATTGCGTTTTGACTGATCAAGTTATAAAGATATATAAGAAGTGGAGCGAGGGTGGAGGTGAAAGTTTAATGAAACATGCTCACCGAGGTAGCCGGCCAACCTGATGGTACTGGCCGGCTTCGGCACTTTATTAAGCTGGCATACTGCTCACTCGCTCTGGCTGCTGCATGCACTTGAGGAACTGGGCACGAGCATGACGTTCGACTTTAAATTCAATTTAATTTTATTTATTCTCTTCTTTTTCTTCCCACTTAACATTTTGCAGGTGAAGATAATCAGCTCATAATTACTAGGGATGAGCGAGTACACCACTATCTGTATCTGTATCTGATTAACCATCTACATTATCTGTATCTGTATCCGTATTCCGAGTGAGCGGTGCCTAAACCGGAAGTGGGTGCAGAAATGGGTGGGGCTTAAAACGGTACATTCTTTTAAGTCTGAAATTGATATGGATTGATCAGAATTTTCTAATCTACTGTATTCAAAGCTTATATACAGTATATCTCAATAATATTTATCATATTATTTTCATGAAAAAGTGTCAGATACTGCATGCAGCCATATACAATAAAAATATTAATATAGGCTAATTTGTATGTTCAGCTATATGTGTGCATGTGTATAAATGGTCTGTAAGACTGTTTATTTTTTAATGATCTGTGTGAACTTCATGATTCATGCAAACATCCAGTGATGGCAAACAGGGAAATAATATGTCAGCCTTGTTCACTTCTTCTCAAAAGCACCGCATTAAGTACAAGCAAAGTCTTTCAACTGACTTTATATCACCAGCCAAACTAAGAGCAAGCAGACGGTAAAATTTTTTTAAAAAATATAGGAATAAAAAAATCCGACCGGAGCGGAGGCACTGACCGACGCGACGCAAGCCGTTTTCAGCTCTGTCTTATTAAATGCACCGCATACGTTACCACTGGCCAATCACAGAGCGCGAAGACAGTCACTTACACAATGAGGATTTCCCTTCAGCACGTATCATAATCGTATTCGTCAAAAATGCTTTATCCGTAACGGATACTCGTTTCAGACGAGGCTCATCCCTAATAATTACTGTCATTCGGCTCTATCATACATCCATTTGCTCAACGCTCTGACCAGGCGGGGGTCGGGGGGAGGTTATCCAATCAGAACGATAGCCTGAGAGTTTGAATGTGAGTTAAAATAATAAATTGGTTAAAAAGGAAAAGCTTTTTCATCATGTTTTTACTCGTCAGTTCATAATGAACAGAGATTTCATTTTAGTTTTTGTTGTCAGTACTTATGATGTCGTCACGGAATAAGGGGTCATCAATGAAAAGTTTCCGTTTAAGTTTTAGTTGACAGAATTAACACTGATATATAATTTATTAAACAGCAGAATTGTAGCCAGTTGTTGACATAATGCAACTAATACAGCTCTCACTGTAAATGAAATGTCTGCACTCAAAATTAATATATTCCACGTCCCAGAACAGAACTGACATAATACCCTAGTGTCAGTATGCAAGGACTGTTTGACAAGAATCACTTTTCCTCCTCATGCTTCACAGATACACAGCACAACGCAGTCCTCAAAATACCTCTGTGCAGCCATTTGACTGAGAAAGTCATCCATGTTATCACCATTTATTTATTTCATTGATTTAATGTTATTCAGAGACTGGACATTGGCAAATACGAAAACCTTTATGCATTCCAGGCACCAGGGTGTCTGCTTGCTGCCTCCCCATCTGCCGCGCTTCTGTGGCAGCCTCAGGTAACTTGGAAAGTCGCCCACTGCAACCTGGCTCGACGTTGTCCAGCATGACAACGTAGCTCTGGGAAGAGGTCAAACACACTAAACTATCCTCTGTGGCCCAGTTCGCCTGGTTGTTTTAAAGTTACCCTATCAAACTTAGCATGAGCCCTTACATACCAAATTTACTTATTTATTTATTTGTCTTCTTCCCTAGCTTGCCAGTGTGAGCTACTGGTAAGACTAATTCAGGACTCAGTGGTTTTGTACAGATTTGGAGGGCGTTCCACCCTTAAACTTCATTGTGAGGATGCTACTTCTGAGTGCAGTCCCCGGGGTTAATGTTAAGCTTTGTGTTGATAGTCAGTAAATGGGTGCTTATTAGACCACATTTTACATTTGTTATTTTCAATGAGTAATATGTATTGAATATTGAATACTTGTTTAAGTAACTGGCTAAATGCAGCCTTTGAAGCACATAACATACACACAGCAGACTACTGAAAAACTTGGAGTAACCCTGAAAACAGAAGGCTTCAAAGAACTTCATCCTGAGCATGCATGGGAGAGAGAGATGTAAGAGTGATGGAAAAAGAAAAAAAATGAGGGAGGTGAGTTTACCCTTTGACCCAGCATTCCTGGCTGTCCCAGAGTACTTTGGGGCCCCCTGACAGAAGCTTAATGCTTCAAATGGATGCACATGAATGTACATTATAGCTTGTGCACACACACTCCTGCAACAGATCTCTGATGAGCTTAAGGTGGTAGTTGATTTCATGAGTAGAAAGATCGGACATTAAAACCACTATCTCTCATCTTGTCTCCTCACGTGCAGGTTGACTTGAAGACATGAAATACCACGTGACTGTACCCATGCACTTGCAGACAGAGCTGGATGTCAATAGGTTTGTTTTGGAGCCAGGATCAGGTGGTTCACTATATAGGTCAGAGAGAATAAAAGGAGAGAGAAGCCATGCGCTGACATCCTCAATAATTAATTGATCCTTTTGCTTTCTCTGCCTCTCTCACTGACAGTCTCGCACAGACGTGAGAATAAATGAAAGGGCTTAAAGGTATTCAGGCATAAAAACATGGGCAGAAGAAGAGACAGTCGAGTGCACTTCAAGCTGTGGAGTTTATTTGTCCTTAGGGAGCCTTTAGTTTGGATAATCAACTCAAGGAGATTTTCGCAAGCTGCCCTCATCATCAGTGTGTCAAAATTCATATTACAGATCCAAATTTCTCTATTTTTAATGTGAATATTTTCTGAGAAGAAGGTTGCACATGTGAACACCCACATGGTTGCTTTTGAGGAATGAGAAAGTCTCCAGGTACTTTGATCTACGGAATCCACATGTGATCTCAGAGAAAAAAGGGGGAACCCACAAGGTGGATGTATTTCGGAGAAGGGTGGTGCTGCAAATAATTGACATCTACAAACATAGCACACACCGAGATGACATCATACACTAATGCAGGCTGGTGACACAGGATATCCGCCTGTAGGCGTCAGCCAGGGGAAGAGGAAGTGCAATCTGCAAAGGCTCATGGGAGAGAAGCTTCAGTGTGTGTGCCCTTGCTATGAGATCAAAATATGAGTATGGAGATGCCACAAGCACAACAAGTAGATCAGGGCCATACAGTGTGTCATCCAATTGATTAGATAAAGTTTAAAATAAATACACAGATAAACATATTGATGCTTATGTTCTAGGTGTTTCGCTGATACTCTAATACACCCTCAACAAAAATGTCTTGTTGGTTAATGCCTGACAAATTGTAACAACCATCTTGACATTTGTGTCTTTTTCACCTGAAAGGAAGGCTGGAGTGCATAACAGACCTTTTTAACAGCAGACATTTGGACTTGTCATATCAAGGAAAGCATTTGCGTATCTAATACCATTAACTGTAAATCAAGTCTGTCATGTATCTAGAAGCAACACCTATGACCCAGCAGCAGCAGAATTAAATGGAATACAGCTATTATTAAAATAATACTTTAATATTGCAGGACATAAGCATATTTATTTTCTTGCTATAAGTTAGAGAAGAAGATTGATACTACTCTGGTATCATTGTGTTCCATGTGAATCTACAGTCCGCAGCTAGTTAGCTTAGCACAAGCATTTGTCTAATCTGTACAAAAATATAAGTCATTCCTAGTGGCAAGAAATAGTAATTGTATCAATCTTCTTGTCTAACAAAGTGAATATATGTATTTCAAAAAATGACGAAAACTACTACTTTTAAAGTTATTAATTACCTTCCAGGACAAAGGTCCACTGTGGTTAATAGACAATAGGAATCCGTAATTGAAATATGGCCATTTAGGAGCAGATGAAAAATCTGTTAACACAATACTGATATATTATCACCTTATAAAGTTCATATGGCTAATTTGTTTGCATACTTTTCTATTTACACATTCAACAGATACAGGGCATTACATTACATTAATTACATTAATTAGATTAAGAATCATTTGGGTAACATTGAAACTGTGCCAAAATAGTACAATTTCTGCTTATAAAACCAAAACAATAAGCTGAAATATGCTAAAGCGCTCCATAGAGCTGAAAAGCCCTGCAGAGTTTGGTGATAATTCTCTAGGGGTTTGTCACTATAAGTGTAACTGGCGCCAGACCTAGGGGTATCTGGGCTGACAACATGTGATACACAGGCAAAAAGCCTGTCTTTTTTTGGCTCCACACTGACTTTTTTCATCTTGTTCTAAAGGTAAGTCATTAACAGGTGGCAGAAGGTTACCATGCAGGACACGGAGGTTCCGGTCTCCTGTTTCTGGGTGGACTCTGTACACAGGTCCATCTCCAATCCTTTAAACAATACACTTTTCCCAGTAAGCACAAAGTTTGCCTGGGGCACCCCTCTCTGACAGATTTCTGACGAGTACCCAATATCCAGGCTGCAGCACAATGCCTTTACCATGCCGACCATAGAGTTTTTTTCCTTTAACTCAGGACTTTTCACTGTTTTCTGAGGCAATCTTGGAGACCTCCTGCATGCAAGAAGCCCATTTCTGTGCATACTCTTGTCTGAACTGTGGCTCTTGTTCAGGTTTTAGGTCAAGGAGCAGATCACCTGGCAAGAGTGGAGATCTTCCATACAGGAGAAAGAACAGTGAATAGCCTGTTCCTTCATGTCTCGTGCAGTTGTAGGCGTGAACTACGTGGGATATGCCCAACTGCATTCAACTTGGCTGTGCTCAAAACATAAGTCTGTGGATTATTATCTGTTCATACAGTGAAGGTGGGAGTGTAATAGAGATAATCTCTAAATTTATTGCAGATTACCCACTTCAGGGCAAGGAACTCCAGCTTGCCAGAATGGAGATGGTAGTTTTTTTCAGCAGGCATGAGTGTCCTTGAGCCATAAGCGATGACACAGAGTTTATTTCCCTGTTGCTGAAAGAGCACTGTCCCCAGACCTTCATTTGAGGCATCAGTGTGTAGATCAAAGGGCAAATTGAAATCTGGGTAGGCTAAGATAGGTGGACTGGTTAGCATGTCAACAAGGCATGACACCACAGCACTGTGTTCTGATGTCCACTGGACAGGACATTTGGATGAGAGCTGACCATTTTTGTGCCCCTTGGTTTGGTCTTGTTAGATCTAACTGGGGTGGGTGTCTGGCTAGACTCACTGGGACTTTCTATGAGCTTAAACAGCAGTCTGGCTTTTCTAGAGAAGTCCTATATGAAGGTTCTGTAATAGCCTAGAAACCCTAGGAGGGCCCTGACCTCTCTTACATTCTTTGGCTCTCTGTCCTTTAAATGCTGAACTGTCTCAAGGTGTTTAGCATCTAGACCTCTGGACACCCTCACTGGTCACTAGATGCCCTACATACCTGATCTGCCTTTTAAATAACTCAGTTTGTTTGGGGCGTAGATAAACGCCAAGCTCTCTCAAGTGGTAGAGTACCCACCTCAATACATCAAAGTGGTCGTAATTGGTCTTGGAAAAACCATCGAGGACTCCCTCCGTGCATCTTTGAAAGGCCGCCGGAGTGTTGGTTAGGCCAAATGGGAGTCGGATCCACTCGTAGAGACCCTAAGGCATGCTAAAGGCAGTCACGCGTCTGGAACTCTCATTGACAAAACCCTGGTGGTAAGCACTGCCTTGGTCGAGTATGCAGAACCATAAGTACCCCCCTAGGTTATCCAGCAGATCTTGGATGCGTGAAAGAGGGTGGCGGTCGGGGACAGTTTTGCTGTTCACACACCGTTAATCAACACACAAGCACAAGCTCTTGTCTTTTTTTCTGACGTAGACCACCAGAGATGAGTAGGGTGAGGTGGACTTTCTGATCCAGCCCTGGTTCAGCAGGTTTTGGACATATTCCTTTACCTGTTTATACAAAGGCTTGGGAACTGAATTGTGGGACGTTCTGACTGGTGTTTCATCTTTAAGGTGGATTTTCAGTTGCAAATTTGGGATGCAACCAATGTCAGAATTGTCCATAGCAAGCACATCTGATTCTTCATATAACATATCTCTGACAATCTTTTGTTTATCCTCTTCCAGGTGTGACACATCAACAGGTGGGCGCCACTTTTGTTTTGTCATGTTTTTGGTGTCATGTTTATCACTTGTTTTTCTCTATTTGTCTGTACTTTGCTGAGCTGAGTTTATAGTCAGGTGGTAGGACAGTTACTCACTATGTTGGGTTGAAAAAACATTGCCCCGTGCCTTGGTCATTCTCTGACTCTACACTTAACCTCACATATCTACCGTGCTGGAATAGTTACACTTTTCTTCCCTGTTCTTACACTGCACTCAAACAATCTCATCAAGGGTCAAAACATGGAGAGCATAAACTAGGGCTTTCACTGCACCGTTGCTGATACTTAAAGCTTCTTTATATAAAGCTGAAGTATCAGTCTCACTTCCCTGGTCTTTGTGTGATTCAATGATCTCAGCTATGACATTACTGCCTAACAGAGGACAGTTAAGAAAGTTGTGGCTGATTAGTAATGGTACTTGGATGGTTACATGTACATGACTACAGATCTGGAGTTCAACATCTGCCCATCTGCCGAAGGGAACATCTGTGCCATTAGCTGCAGTAATCTCCAAAGGTATAGGTCGGACAGTAGTGATTCAAGTGGCTGGATTTGGTCAGGGGGGAGTATTTTTTCCATCCAGGCTCTTCCCACCATGGTCACTTCAGCCCCTGAGTCAAGTAACATATGGAATGGGATTCCATCGACACATGAAACCATACATCGCTTCCCTGTCAGTTGTGCAAGGCATTTCTTTGGTTGTTGATGAGACTGTGTGTTTTTTCATGGTTGACTATTTTAGTGGCTGACTGGTGCTGGGGGCCCTTCGGCTGTTACGGTCACTGGCTGCCCCTTTCCAGTGACCTCACCCCATTCCCAGATACCTTCCTTTGCAGACAGCCAATGGCTAGCTTGGCCACAAACAAAACAGTGAGAGCAGCTCACCTTGCTCTGCTGTACACAGTCACTGCACCTGCCCCTGGTCTCAGATGTTGGTGCTGGAGAACAGGCTGCTGGTGAGCAGGGGTCCCCAGGTGTCACATTGTCAGGAGGTTTCACCATCTGGGCCAAATGTTTGGTCAGTGAGGACACTTGTGCAGTCAGTTTTTTAATAGCAGCATGGTTAGCCTGTAACTCAGTGTAAAATTTAGCTTGCTTGGCTAAGTCACTACTGTCAAGCTGAGCTGAGCTCACAGTCACTGGTGGAGTTTTAGCTACTATGCCAAGGCGTTTTAGTCTCTCTGCCTCCTCACTAGCAGACTTAGTGATTTAATCTAAGAGAAAGTCATCAGTGACCTGTAAGTCTGTTAGGAGGGATTTGAGGTCATGTCGACCATGGTTGTTTCTCTCATTAAACCCTTGGTAAAGCATGAGGAGGAAGGTAACTTGGACAAGTTTTTTGCCTAAATCATAGCTAAATTCAGCACCAGGCTGTTGTGACAGCTGGAGGTTGGTCTGGATGGCTTCAACCTCTCAGGTGTTGGTGGCAAGCAGGTCACTCAGCATGTCGTCATGGGGAAGGAGTTGGGCCATGCCTTCATCCTCCAGGGTTCTCAACTGCTCACTTCTTATGTAGTCGACAATCAGGTCATACAGCTCTGGTTCACTGGTACACTGTCCTAATCAATAGAACTAGGAACTGTCAGTAGCTGACTTGGACTCAAATCAGAAAGTCTCTTTTGGATCTGGTAGATCAGCATTCGCCGTTGGGTGGACATGGTGACGTTTCACAGGTGGACTCTCTGGATGACGTATTGGAATACAACCTTCCCTGAAGCTTTCGACAAGAGTTTGATGTCGTCCTCACTTCACCGGCAGTGATGCTAGATCTTCCCGGATGAGCCCCCAAATGTAACCGGTGCCAGGCCTCGAGGTATATGGGCTGGCAACATGTGATACACAGGTGAAAAGCACTGTGGATCAGTAGTGCACTGGCTGTGGATCAATGAGGAGACACGTGTGGTTACCGTCTTGATCAAGCCAGTGCCATTTTATTTCTTGACAATATCAAAAATATTTTCCTTTATCTCAAAGAATAATAATTAGAAAAATTAAATTGAGCTTGTTAAATTACTGAAACATAAATTAATAAAAACCAAAATAAAAAATTTACAATAAAACAAAGTGTTTGGACATGATTGCGTCACGACTCGTGTGCTAATACAACTCATTCAGTGCAAACGCTATACAATATACTTGGCAAAATGCACAACATGGCGCAGCAGCTTAACAACAACAACAATACAGTATGAACACTACTCTCAACAAGAGAGTTTAAAGGTTAACTCATTTCTAAAAACACTGACAAAGCAATGACACATTTTTGCAACCTGAAAATACATCTACATATATCAAACCATCACTATTAGATCTACAATATTTTGCACTTTATGTGAGTGAAGTGTTGAGTGATGTTATGAGAAGAGATAAAAGAGATCGAGAGTCCTCCAAAGTAATGACATATAATGTTTCAAGTGGTGATTTGACTGCTTTGATCTACCTGTGGTCCAGGTTAGTGATCAACAGAAAAAAGTCCTTGTCACAGAAATTTCAAATCTTGTTTAAGGCCTATGATGTTATTGTTATTCTTGTGAAAGAGAGTCTTGGAGAGGCAGAATGCAGGAAGCACAGGAAGTGAAGGGAGCGAGCAGAGAAGTAGCGATGGAGGCAGGGAGGGAGGAGAAAGCTTGATGCCTGAAGCAAATGTGGAATAAAACAATGGGGGAGCTGTGACATGATGGGATTCCCCTACATTCCACCGTTGGACGGAGACAGAGAGGCCAGCAGTGACAACAGTGTATGTACACACAGCCTGCTTGTCATGTGCAGGAATGAGAAGCAAAGGGAACACATGATTGTGTTGGCACACAGAGGCTTTATTGTTACAGGACGTCAATGAATCAATAAAATAAAATCTCCTGCAAAATAAAAGTTTGCATGACCTTTTCGCTACATTAAAGAATTAGAAGAGATTCTTTGCTTTTGTGGTTTCTGAATGGATTGGGAGCACATAACTGCTGATGTGATGAGAGACGGTAGTTATGAACACATTGTGTAACTAGTTACGCAGTGCAGCGGTGTCTGGCCTAACACAACAGACCCATATATTTCCACAGATACACACACGCACGTACACATTGTAACCCACATCATCCACTAGTAATTGGGTCACAGAGAGATAGCTCTGCCACTTTCCTTTGTCTACCAATGTTTTCTCTCCCTTTTTTATGCAGCCTCAGGTGCTCCGTTTCCTTTTTATATACTATTAGATTTTTAATCTGGAGAAAAATTGCTCTCTGGTGTCAAGTTTCCATCCAAATTGAATACAAATTTTAACCAATTAACCAACCAGAAGATTTGCAAAAACACACACACACACACACACACACACACATATATATATATATATATATATATATATATATATATATATATATATATATATATATATAAATGCACACTGACATCTACTACTAATATGTGAATATTAGTATGGGAGACCGGGGATGACAGTAACACGTTTTGTTTGAGTAAGTGTAACTCAGTGGTTCTTTGTGCTAGAGATCTCAAATTTTGACATGTGGTACAAATATTCGTCTGCTGAATGGCATATATGAAGGTATTTCAGGTGCAAAATGTTTGAGCACCTGTAACACTGAATTTGTATGTGTATCAGCAAATTTGATTTCCCACACTCTATGTGTTGTGTACTTGTGTTGTGTAAGCTTCTCTCTGACTGGCCGAAAAGTCTGTCAATCTCAGAGCGGGCCCGCCTTTTGCTCATAGAATTTATGAACAGATTGTTTTGTAGTTTTGCACCAAATATCCCAGCGGAAGCGGAAGAACGATTTCTGATTTGCACTTGTAGAAAACAGAGAATGTGTGACTCGTGGGGAGGATTCGAGTGGTTGTAAGTAGCTATTTATGTTTGTGTGTTAAATGTCACAGCTATTTTCTTGGTAAATTATTTCACATAGTTTCTGCACAAGTTCACATTCAGATTTGTGCAGATTCAAATCCTCACTGCAGCTTCATTTCATACGATACAGGTGCACAAGTATGTTTTGCACCTAGTGCGCTGCAACAATAGGTGCAAAATGTGAGCGTGTCAGTGTTGAAATGTGTGACTTGTAGAAAAGGATTTGTGTACCTGTGAATATGATTTGTGCACCTGAAATTACAATTTTGTGAATATGTATTTTTGTGTTGTACACACACAACTCATAGAGTGTGGGAAATCAAATCTGCTGATACACATACAAATTCAATGTTACAGGTGCTCAAACATTTTGCACCTGGAATACCTTCATAGACATACACTCTGACTTCTTGTACACCATCACAGATTATGTAAATTAATGTCAAATACAAAGAGGTATGTTGTTACCACCTACCCCAGCACTGGGGTGTCACTACTTGAGGATAGATCCAACACATTGGACACTATGCAAAAAATTCCCATTCTCACACACATATGCACACATGCACACGCATGCACGTACACACACACACACACACACACACACACACACACAGTCCTATTACAGGCAAGACCAGCAATCCTGCAGCGTTGTACAAAATTGTGTGTATGTACATATATCCATCATGTTTAATTACTAAATTCAACATGATCTGTTATTTCACTTTACTCATGCAACATACACACAAATAAACTGAAATAAATAAAAAGAAGTTTGTTTATAGGTTGACTCTTGAGCGCGTATGTGTGAGTGTGCAATCACAGCACATACAATCATAGCTTTCAAAATATTATGACCCAAAGTGTCTGTTCATTTTGGTTCCTCTGACTGCTATGACCGACGATTACACATTTATTGTATTGTTTACTGTCCATCTATCATCTATGTATAGCCATTATCCCATGCAGGGTTGCTATGTCCTTGTTTTTACTTCTCACTTTTCCTCTCCTTGAACTTATTGTCATATTAAGACAACTAACTCCTGACAAAGCCATGGAAATGTGGAATGAACATCACTCTTTCTGATATTATTAATGGTAAAAAGGAAAAGTCATCAATAATGAAAGTAAAAATAGAAAACAAAACAGAAATAATAGAAACTAAAACTAAAAAGTTACCAGCTTTAGCATTATTATTGTATGGATTTAAATGGATTAATACAAAAACTGAGGGCTTGTCACCTTTTGGATGCCAAATTTCTCACAAACAATTTAATTTAGCTTAAATTTTTCCATTTTTAGCTGCAAAGGTGCAGCCTCGTTTGGCAGCTTTGAAACGAAATGTTTACCTTTCACAAATTTCTGAGATGAATGAGTGGTAAATGGTCGTGTCCATCTGCTTAGTGGTGCAGGTGAAGAAGATTGACACCTCCATCTGTTGTAAATATGTGGTAATGAATAAAAGTAAAAAACCTGTGTATCCTCGATTCCCGTTTAGTTTTGTTGTCTTCAGGATCAATTTAAAATGTAGAAAATAATAAAAGTACAGAAAAAACATTGAATGAGAAAGTGTGTCCATACTGGCATTGTAGAAATATATTATGCATAACGTATTCATGCCAATGAAACATTACGGCTCATTGGTGGCCCTGTTATGTTACAGTCCTTGCATGTAGGATTTGCTTCTCACTGACCCGTAAATAATGACAATAAAGGGATATTCACCACAAGGGCATAACACACACACACACACACACACACACACACACACCAGAGCATCATCATCATGTGGTCTTTATAAAAAGACACAGACCTATATACACACAAATCCACACTACCCCGCTGGCCATGACATGCACATTGCACGCAATGCTATATATACAGTACATACCAATACACAGGCACACACATGCACATACACACACCGACTTACTGGATGAGACGCGCAATACCCTGAATACTCTGAAGAGAAACATCCCTTCAAACATGTGGAGGCTATAAACATGGCCAAATAAAAAGCACTGAGCTCTTAGTGAAGGTTTGTGGTTCCAACTCAATCAAAATGATTATGATTTCAGTTTTTATCTTTATGTTATGTTAATGTGGACGCCCGGAACATTTTGTGAACACAGTGACTGGTAAATGAAAGAAACACGTATGTATATCATGGAAAAAGGTTTCAGACTGCTCTCAATTGTTTTCATTTTTCATGTTTTCTGCAAATCTTGATTCCTCCTGTTGGTACTTTGGTATGATTTTCAGGTGGTATTGTGCTATCAAAGTTCATGTTCGGGTGACATCAGGGACAGCTTTCAACTTGCTGGTTATGTGTTAAATGGCCACAGTAATAACGGCAAAATTTTAAAATGACTGCATTGACTGAAGCACATCATTTGAGGCCTAAAAACCTTAGGAGCAACCCAGATAGTGGTATCGCAAATTTCAACGGGTTCACTGTCCAAACAATGGGTCATGCTAAGCAATGCTGTCACTGATTGTGTGCAGGTGAGAAATCCATTCTGCTGTATGTAACATTCACACATTCAAATCCTCCCTCTTCCACATCTCTGCGCAAACAAAAGAAAAAGCATGAAAATGGGCTTGATTGGCAGTGCTCTTCTGGACAGCATTGCATAAGCCAAGGTTTAACTTGTTTGCTGGATAATCTTGTGGGGGTTTTTTCTGTGTTTTTTATTTTGTTTAATTTAGTTTTTGGACTCATTGTTAGTCAGTACATGGTTTTAAGGCTTTCTGCAGGCTACTTGGTGAACCACTAACACAGCCAGACAATCACAATAGTTCACCGTAGTGATGTTCCATACCACTGATTTCCTCTTACTGAGTAAAATTCAGGCTGGTATCAGCAATACTGATCCAATAATAAAGCTTTGTGCATATACACCTAATGTTCTGTAACCTCTGGTAAATCTAAAAAAAAAAAAAAGTAGTGTATTTCAAATCATAGCTTACGCATTATGCAATTATCCAGGCAGAAGGAAAAGTAGTTCCCACCAACTGCATGTAATTTAGACAAGATCTCAATAGTGTAGTTACTTTTCACTGTGTTCCTGTTAAAGATATACATTACCTCAAATGACTGAAGTATCAAAAGTATCAATATTTTGATGAGAGAATCAATTTTAGAACATAAAGATCTGATATCGATATTTCAGTATGGATCCGCACATCACTAGTTCACTGAGCATCTTATTATTTTCTTGGCACTATCAGCATGTAAACTATTTAGAAATCAGTCTTCTCATTACCTTGGTTGGTACTGGGGCAATAATATTTTCACAAGTTAATTTGAAACACATATTTGGTATTATAACACCATGACGCTTAACAAAATAGTTTATAAACTACAATAACAGCTCTCCATTCCCTTAAACATCAGCACAGTCAAGACAGCTTTTTATTGCCCATTGGTACAAATTCAAAGGTCAAAGTCCACTGATCAGAGCAATTCTATGGAAAGAATTGATTTTGCTGTGAAAAGTCACAGTTTTAAAATGCTAGTGTGAAAAGGCCTTAACAGTCACACCCTGTGCAATGGCTCCACTAGTTCTCTGCAAGATTCTGTCTTTCTGAAGTGGGCCGGGGTTCAGCTGACACAAGGCCTGGGAGACATTAAACCCAAATTGAGCAAAACACTGTACACAATGTCCAAACGCACCTTGCTTCACACAGCATGTACAGTATACAGTGCGCTGCATGTGTTCGGTCTGTAAATGTGAGTGAAGAATGTTCTGTCTCCTTCCAGCATTGCGTGATCATTTCTGTTCTGTAAATAATGTGTGATGTCACACATGTATGCTTCTATACATCTGCGTGTGTGTGTGTACACATTTTCCTTCTAACCCCAGGCACCCAGTATCAGTGTTGTGTTTGCCTCCTCTTTACCACTTTTTCCCTCTCTGTTTTGGTTACAACTGCGTGTTTACGCTTCTCTGTCTTTTTCCTGTGCCTGTGAGAGCGAGAGTATACCAGTCCAGAAGTCCGGACCAGTCTCATATGGGCGGGTTGATTGTGGTGATTGCGAACCGGTGTGCCTCATCTGTCAGGTCGCCGGCACACCTCTTGTCACAACTGAAAGAAAGCAAAGACAAAGAGCAAAACCAAAAAACACAAAGACAAACAGCAAACCACAACACTTCCATTCCAGCCTGTCTCCTCTTCCTCGTGTCTCCATTTCTCTCTGAAAATTGTAACCTACTTACAGAACAGCTGTCTGATAAATAATGGAGGAGAGACGGTTACTATCAGCGTCTCCCATCAGCAGGATCCAGGCTTTGATCACTGCTCCTCTCCTCTTCCCTGCTGCCTTTCCTCACAACTTTCTCCTCACCTCCTTTCTTCTTTCTGCGTCTGTCTTCTGGTTTTCCTTTTGTTTACATTTTTTAACAAAAAATTAAGATTAAATGTATCAACAAAACTGCAAATGAAAATGGTGATTTTGGCTTAACAGGCCAAGGCATGAATGATTGTTTGTCTCTATGTGTCAGTCCTGTGATGAACAGCTGACCTTCTTCAGCCTGATGGCATCCCTTAGTTCCTGTGTCCACCACCGGGCTCAGTGATTGCCACCACAACAGACACCAGAAACCTTGTGGACACAGCTCCAAGCAGCAGCCTCAACAATGGAGGTGGAGACCATGGTCCACTCGGACTCAAGTCTCCAGTCTCCCCCAGGAGAGACAAGCTCTCCCAGAGGTGGGAGTTGAAGACTGTGCAGACAGAGGGCTCTGCCTTTCTGACGTTCCCAACAGAACCTCACAACACGTTTGGGCCTGCCAAGTCTGTCCGCCTTCCTCCCCCACCAGCGCATCCAACTCACCACCAGAGAGTGATCAGTTGAAAGCTCAGCCCCTCTCTTCACCCGAGTGTCCAAGACACACAGCCAGAGATCAGATGACACGACTACAAAGTCTATCATTGACCTCCGGCCTGGGGTGTCCTGGTGCCACGTGCACTTATGAACAAGCCCGTGCTCGATGGTGTTCGTTATGGACAAACTGTGGCTAGCACAGCAGTCCAATAACAGAACACCACTCAGGTTCAGATCAGGGGGCTGTTCATCCCAATCATCCCTCTCCAGGTCTCAACCCGTGGGCAAAGACCTGGCCACCAGGCGCTCGCTTGCAAGCCCCAACCCCAGGCCTGGCTCCAAGGTGGGGCCTCGGCTGCGTCACACCGGGCGACGTCACGGTCCTTGCTTGTACACTGTCCACAAGGGTTTTTGAACTGCTTTTGGTCTGATCCATCACCAAGGAACTGTTTGCCTTGGAAGACCCTACCAGGGGCATAAAGCCCCGGACAACAGAGCTCCCAGGATCATTCAGGCACTCAAACTCCCCCACCATGATAAGGTAGCAGTTACTGTGATAATGTAATAATGTAAAACAAACATTTTCAAGACTTTAATGGAGCTTGAGTTTAATAAAGTTCTATGAAAGCTTGAATATAGCTACCATTATGATTTATAGTGCCATTGTCAGACTGATGCAAAATAAACAATGTTTCGTATGCATGTGCCTATCACTTGATTCAGTTATATCAAAATCTATTTAAATTGAAAAATGCTGCTTCTTGTGGCAAATATTGTTATGCGATAAAAAATGTGATTGAGATTAATTAATCGCAAAGACTTTTTACCTAACACCCCTAACATTTACATTAATTCAGAAAGCAGGAGCACAATTAGTTCTGACATATGATATACTACGTGTACTGTATATGTTATTGAACTTATTGCCATTAACATGTGTGTAACTGGGGACTAGGGGACATGTCCTCCAATGTACAAAAGATGGAAATTTGACTCTCCCTAAAAAGTGTCGTTTCCGTTCAAGCAGATGCAGTCTCAAGCTCGTACAGTCCATTTTTTGTTTTTTGTTGTTACACTATGTTGGGTGGAGGAAGCACTCATTGTACCAAACACATTGGCACACTGCAAAAGAAGGTACCCTGCAAGCAGAAGGAGAGAGCAGAGGCTAAAGATGTAGACAAAAAAGTGACTGATAAGATATGGTTCGAGATGAGCATCAAGACATTGTATTCCTCAAACAACACTCACATATTACAATATTATTTGTATTGAAGTTCATTACTTCAGCCAGACTTGCAGCCAACCTCTATATCTTTAGCTGGTGATCCTGGATAACCAGTGGCATGAAGACAGTTATCACCTGTCTTTCTAAACAGTGGGGTTTCCAGATGCAGACAGAAGAGATGGGTTGTTAACTGCTACATTACAAACCACATAATCAGAAACATCTATCCATCCATCCATCCATCCATCCATCCATCCATTATGTACAGCTTAATCCTTATTGAACATAATAAGAAGCTTTAGGAGCTACTTGCACAGCTTTCCAGGTGAGCAACATGGACCATTAGCCTTTATTGTTAATGTAGTTTCCCCCTGGTTGTCCTGACTGAATACTTTGCCCTTGGCATTAACAGACACACTTACTGTTTACTGCTCTCTGTCAGCTCGCTCTTGTTCCCTGGTGGACTGACTGCAGACAAGCATTCACAACCGGAGCCCTGCTGCACTGTGTGCTGTTAATATTAGCCACTAGTGCTATTTGAAAGCTGCACTCCTGCTGAAGCTTTAGCAATTATGCTGCTTTGACCCGAGTCATGAGGAGGTGTGGCTGCTGTGGGATAGCATTGTCAGTGTCACTTCTTTACAAAAAACAAAATCTACTCAAGTAAGAGTAAGAAGTATGATGCATTAAAACTTTTCAGAGAAGTATAATTTACTTAAGAGTAATGTATAATGTTTACCATGTTCATTTTACTTTCGCATGTTTGCATGTCATTTTGCAGGTATTTGGTCATAAACCAAAGTATTGAACAAATAAATTGATCAATAAAATTGGCGTCAGTCAAAAATATTGACCTGATGATGGTGCTAGATTAAAAGTCAGAGGATCACTAGTAAAATTCAAACTGGAGAAACTGAATTTCTGTAGCAAATTTGATAGCAATTCATGAGATAAAATGGGCCACAGTAGTGGATGAATCATCTGGCATTTTGATCCCTAAAGGAACAACGCTAGCTTGGATCATAAACAGTTTCAGTTATACCCAAGAATCAGCCTTGCAAACATCTTTGAATGACAACAACGCACATTTGCTTGCATGCTTATGTAATAGGGTCAATTATACAGGAGCAATGTGTCAATGTATGTAAAATATATATTATACATCAGTTATTGTTATAATTGAACAAAATCTGTGTAACCTTAAGTTTATTTTATTTATATTTATTTTAGTTAATAACTGACAGGCTGGGCCTCCAAATCAGTATGTGGAACCTTAATTTGAGTCTGCAGCCCTACGTTCATGTTAAAGTGTGACACTACCTTCTATAGTGTTTTCACGCCTTACCTCTTCCGTTTTGTTACCGATCCCCATGGGAGAGGTAAGTGGCCTTGCAGTCATGGGAAATTTCTGTTTTCACCTCTGCTAATTGCATTTTTAAATTTACTGGCTACCTTAAACTTGTTATGAAGTGAGGTTATGTGATATTAAGTGAATGTAAAGATGTTAAATGAAGTTATGCTTTACTAAAATAAATGTCTGTGTCATTTAATTTGTATATGGGCATGTTTTATGAAGCTCACTGACTGATTTTTTTGCATTACGCTGCTTTTGTCAGGTATGCTATGCTCTGTTTTAATGATTTAGTGAATTAGCCCTTATGTTACTGATCTCCGTGGCAGAGAAGCATGTTTTATGAAGCTCACTGACCGGAGAATTTCTTTGTATTTATGCTGCGTTTGTCAGGAGCTGTAAAAATTATACAGAGTCTGCCTCCACAGATATCTACGTCTGAGCCTCATCCTCACACACAGCGCAGAGTCAGACCCAGTGGGTCACACTTACATTCAGTCCAGAGAGGGCAAAAACACACCAACGCCTCCTGCACTGAGCAGAATTCACTGAGCTGTCAGTCCAAATACAGCTTCCTGCTAAGTCCATGTTTTTGACTCACAATGTAACAGATCAGGGCAGCAGCTTCATCTGATCTGTGTTGTAAAATAAGACCCAGATAATATTTATTCACCTGCCTGTCCCTCAGTCATGGTGCTCCTAGTAAGGAATTTTTCACAAGATGTCTTATGTATATTCATGACTCTTGTTGTACCTATATTTCCCCTGTTGCTTCCAAAGTAACCTATAACCCTCATCCCAGTCTCCATCTTCATCCTCCTCTTGACCCCCCAAACCCATTTACATCTCTCCCCTCTCTCTGTGGCTGCCATAGTTTTAATGCCCTGAATCGATTAACAGGCAGCAGTGGATGTGATGTGTTTCCCCTTTCTCCACTCATATTTTAACCAGCAGCTAATCAATACAGGGAGGTCTCACAGCAAGGACATAGGCTCACTTATAGCAAAGGGTTTAAGCTGAGTGCGTGTGTGTGTGTGTGTGTGTGTGTGTGTGTGTGTGTGTGTGTGTGTGTGTGTGTGTGACTTATGCTGCTTTTGGGGACATACATTAGACTCAGGTCAGTTAACTGGGGACAACTAGTGCAATTGGGACAAAAGTTGTGTCCCCATTTTTGAAAACTGTGATTTTTACAACATCAGTTAAGGTAAGGGTTAGATTAAGGTCAGGTAGTCCTTGAGGTTACTTTCCAGGAAATTAATGTTTGTTTATGTAAATTCCCCAAAAGTGACAAAAGTAAGTGTGTGTGTGTGAGACAGAGAGAGAGAGAGAGAGAGAGAGAGAGAGAGAGAGAGAGAGAGAGAAAGCAGACGTGTGTGTGGGTGCTAGACGCGCTAGAATCTATGCATGAATGCATGACCAGTTGCTAAAGTGCGTCTACATGTGCAAAAATACATCCAGCCATACAATATTTTGTGCTGACGATACAGTTTGCATGTAAAATATTTCCTTGTAAAATAATGACTGGCTACATGAACATAGTAGAGTAAAACATATTTCCATATTTCCCAGTGAAATGTAGTCCAGTACACGTGTAAGTAAAAATAAAATGGAAATTCTCAAGTAGTACAGTACAGTTTGACATATACATGTAAGCACAAAAATAATAATGATAGATGGATAGATATACTTTCTTGTCCAAACTGGGAAATTCTCATGTTGGGGCAGCCACAGTTAAACACAACACATATCACATTAAATTACATTTTAAGAACATAACATGTAACAGCAGGAAAGAGAACTAAGAAAATTCACTGACTCTAAGTACTCTAGTATTCTACAATAGTCTATAAGTACTCTATAATAATAATAGTACTCTGTAATAATAATTAGTAGCGGTACTCTACTCTAATTAATCTTAGTTAATATAAGTACTCTATTATCGTAATATTAAGTATTAAATCACTCATAGTAATATTGCCACTACTGCCATATATATTGCCATTATACTACTAGTAATTGTGTAGAGGTAATAATAGTAGACGTACAAATAATAGTAGTTATTTTAGTTGTAGCCATATTTTGAAAGGCAGTTTTGGAGGCACGCGCAGGGCAGGTAGGTGGAGCTCGTGCGCAGCTGGTGTCACTCATCAAACCAGAGCAAGAGAGAGAGAGAGAGAGAGAGAGAGAGAGAGAGAGAGAGAGAGAGANGAGAGAGAGAGAGAGAGAGAGAGAGAGAGAGAGAGAGAGAGAGAGAGAGAGAGAGAGGCCGTCGGGGACGGAGCAGAGGTTACCATAGGACACTGGACCTCAGCGACTCTCGCAACAAGAGGCGCTCAAAGCTCGGGACAGACTCTCTCATATGTGGACCTACTTTCTCTCTCGGATATTCAGTCACAGCGGCAACTTCAAAGTCACACATGACAGCGTGTGTTGAGCCGCGTTTCTCTGTCGCAGCTCGGTTTGGACCTCTTTTTACTTTTCGGTGTCGACTGCGTTTATTTAATTTCATTTTAGGGCGAATACGGCAAAAGAGCTGCTGGCTACAAGGGTTAGCATATGACAGTTACATGAATTCATCTTAGCTAGTATAAAAACTGCTAACGCTAGCCACGGTGGGCTAAATGTAAACACAGGCTGTGGAGGCTCAGATCAGAAACTCTTGGAAACCACACGTGTTTGTATGTTCGCTTCGTGTAATGTTGCCCTCTGGTTAATGTTTGCTGCTACTTCTCTTCACTTGTAGCATTTGAGCTACAATCACAAGCTTCTAATTTGTCTCTTTCCGGTTGTGCGGGAAAAAAAGACATAACGGACAAAAGCTCGGCTCCTCCAAGGGCTGAAAGGTCACCGGGATCGGTCATCTCTTCCTCCTCCTCCTCCTCCTCCTCCTCCTCCTCCCATCAGTCTGTTATGAAGACGTGAACTCTTCCCTCCCTCCCTTCCTCTTTATCTCCTCACCGTCCTTTGATCTTCCTTTTTTTCCTTCCTCCTTCCTCTGTTTGCTGCAAAGAGCGACTCAGAGCTTCTCGGGGATGTACGAAAGCGTGGATGTTGTGGGTTTTAGCCCCAGCAGCCCCAATCCCGGCTCCTTCCTCGGTATGGACTACTACCACAGACCCCCGGGGCTCGGGCCGGAGAAGGGGCTCCTGTCCGGTGTCGGAGGACTCCAGCGGCCGTTCGGAGGCTCCCTGGTCACCGGCAGGCACTGGAGCGGATCCAGCCACTGTGAGTCTGCTTTCATGATTTCCCTTTTCCGGACTAAAATAGCTGAAGGTTACGATACAATTAGTCATGGTAGATAATTTAATTTGTTGAAGATTGACAAGGGGGTGCTGGAGGGGGGAGTCCTTGCTCCTGCTTTGATATGTGTTGTCAGCTGAGGGGGATGAATGCCAGAGTTCACTGCATCCAACTGGGACACAGCAGCCCCTTCTTCCACTCAGGTACCCACAGCCTCCTCTTAGGCTCCTGTGAACTAGATGGTAAATGAACACACCACTGTTCTAGAACAACATGTAGCGTCCTTCACTTTTACTTTGCATTCCTTTCATGCATTCTTGGATTGTCAGTTCTTTGCAGTATTTATGAGCTTGTTCCATTGTTTAAAACCATTTTGCAAGTGCATATTTTGGAAAATGTCTCTATCTACTGGTTGTTGAAAAAATAGCATCAGTTTAGAATAATAATCTTAACTTTGAATAAGCTAAAAATCACCAGATCAAACTGCTCCAAATGGATTACATTAGGCTTCATGTCATTTGGCTTTATTCTGCACTGTATACATCTAAACTGTCCCCTCTTTGTTGCACTATTATAAGAATTAATGTCTAATGTCTTAATTGTCCATCTGCATGTTAATGTAGCTGTGTGTCTACACTATGCATTATGCAACTTGAGGGTTTGACTTGGTGTTTTCAATGGAGTGACTCAAGTGACCTAGGTAGGTCAGCAGCTGCCTGCACTCATTTACCAAATCTAGCCTTCCTGACCTCGGGCTCTGTGCTTCTCAGTGAGTGAGAATGAGCTCCGTGTGTCAACATGAACTATGCAGGCTTTTAATGTATGAATGGTTTAGAGCTGAAACATGGAGTTCATTCATTAATTGGAAGAGCTGGACTTGGGCTTTAGCAAATGTCTCATCTGTTATTATCACTGTTTTCAAGTAATTGATAAAATAATCATCAGCTGAATCAATAATGGTAGTTAGATGAAACCCTAGAAGAGCATGTGTCTTAGGGTCTGTGAGTTAATTAGCATTTTACGTGATATTGATATTATGAGCATACTTTACCACAAAAAAATGCTTCAACTGAAAGTTATACTTTAGTTAGTTTATAAGACAGTTCTGCTGAAAGTTGTTGCAGTGCACATGGTGCTTTAAAGCCATTTATCTCAATGTCCCTTGGTTGTAAATTCAGAAATATTAAAATTGTATATATAAGAGCTTTAATAATACAGATTCTCTACAGTATTCAGTATTTAAAACCACTATATAAATAGTTCTGTTTTAGTAATAAAAGAAAAAAGAAATGCTAACATCGATAAGATGACAAAGTATTTTTATACCTAATACTAAACACGCTACTAAGGCAAAATTCTGGTTGAAATCAGGCACTATCTGATGAACGAATGAATAAACAACACCAGGCATTCAATGCCAGCTTTCAGTACTTAAAAGTTTTTGATACTTGATGCCATGTGCTTGATGTAAGGCACAGATATTTTTCCATCCAGCCATTTTTGTACTTGCATGACATATGTAGGATTGTTGGAGCTAATGCCAATCCCAGCTTTGGCCATGAGGTATGGTACACCGACAGGTTGCCCGTCTATCACCAGACTCACACACACACACAAACACACAAACACAGGACCTCTTTGCCGTGAGTTGACAGTGCCGCCTCAGCGCAGTGTCACATGTTAGAGACAGCCAGCCTCAGAGTCAGGCACTAACCCAAGGGTGATGTTGTGGTGATGTCACTGTGACACAGCCCTTGCACAACCATGTTAAAGTCATAAAGAGAGAGTGCAAAGTGGACTCTGATCGGCCAGAGAGAACCGGAGGGAAAGAGAGACATATAGAAGCAAGAGGGAGCGCTCGTAAATTCAAGCTATTAAGACAGGGAGGATTGCCCTGGAAAAGAGAGAGAGAGAGAGAGAGAGAGTGTGTGTCTTTGTGCGTGACTAGATTGAAGAGTGTCAAACAGGTTCAAAGGTCAAAGGCTGTACACGGATGCAGGCACGCACACACACACATTCAGCCTCTGCTCCAGTGACATGTAAGCAGTGGCTGGGGGATAGTGGTTCACTCTGTGTGTGTGTCTGTGTGCGTGTGTGTGTGTATGTGTGTGTGTCTGTGTGCGTGTGTGTGTATGTGTGTGTTTGGGTATGATCCAGTGCAATGACTCACTGACAATTGGGAAGTGACCTACATCTCTCCCTCTCTTTATTTCTCCTTCTATCTGCCTCTTTCTTTCCTGTGTCAGCTGCCCAGTCATCACTTCCCTGCACTGAATGACCTCTCTTTCTGTCTGATGGAGGGAGACAAACACACACACACACACACACACACACACACACACACACACACAGAGTGACGCACACACACATTCACTCACAGTCACAGTTTGTCTGGGAATGTGAGGGTATACCGACCAAGTTTGAGTGTGAAAATGGGAGGAGGTAAATGGTTGTGTGGATGTCTTCATTTCTCTATGTATGTGTGGGGGATCACACTGCCATCAGATAAATACTAAAAGAGTGGCAGTGGAAAGCTGGCTATTAATTTATATGTTGCAGGCAGAGTCCTCTGTAATGGCATGTCTTTGTCTGTTTTTGACTATGAACGAATTTCTTCCCTCATGCCACATACAATATTCATATCTTTTGTATTTACACCCCTATTCAAAAAAAAGTTGGGATGATGTGCAGTTTATGAATTGAATTGAAAATAGCACAAAGACAGTATACTGTCTACTAATACTAATATAACTTAATGTTTGACCTCATCAACTTTATTGATTTTCATAAATATAAGCTTATTTTGAATCTTATAGCCGCAACATATTTCTACCAAGTTGGGACAGGAGCAACAACAGACTGGGAAAGTTTTGGAATCATCCAAAAACACCTGTTTGCATCATTCCACAGGTAAACAGGTTCATGGGTAACAGGTGATAGTATCATGATTGGGTATGAAAGGGGCATCCTGGAAAGACTCAGTGACTCAAGCCAGGATGGGGCAGGGTTCACCTGCCAAACACATGACTGTATAATGGACATTTTTTAAAACCATTTTTGGTAACAGTTCGACTGTATGTAATGATCACATTCTGTTTTTATTTATGCAGGGCAAATGTTTGTTGTTATGTTATGTGGCTTATTGACCATAAAAAAACAAGTTGAGCAAGTTTTCTCTAATATACAACACACAGGCACGATGTTACTGTTAAGTTTTTTTGTTCCTACCAGTCTGAGTACGTGTATTGAGTATTTGCCAATGCTGAATCTGATCCAATGTTTATATTTACACAGCTGCTCAGTGCCACTTAAGCTCCAACCTGGAAATGAGATAAGATAAAAGAGAATTCACCTCAGCACACGTCGTAAAAAATGATATACATAGGAGCAGACGACATTCTGGTACATTGAAATGGCCAACTAAATATGGCACACATTATTCTTGTATAGCTGCCTAATCTAAATACTGGTCCTGGCTCAAAATTATTAAGCTGGTAATAATTTTTGATATGATTATGATGAATGAAAGTTTAATGGTTCTACTGAAAAACGATTTATTACACTGTTGGGGCTGTGGGAACTGCAACACTCTGGCCACTTGCCATTGAACAGTCAAGTTACAGAATGGAGTTTCTACCCTCACAATTGATCTTTGAGTACAAACACCAGCTGAAGTGAAAATGTCAGTCTGTGCTCATTAAAAATGAAAAGCTACTACCATAACATTGTACATACTGCTTTTTGCTATTAAGAGAGAGAGAGAGGAGAGGACCAACTCCACTGCAGTCCACTACAGTAAACCCTGACGCTACATTAGCATGGCTGGTAATACTGTCTGACTGATGTAGCTGCTGTTATTGTATTATTTCATAGCAGATATAGTCCGGTATGAGAAATTGCATTAAAAATCAATGTTGGTCTGCCTTTAATTAGCGCTGTAAATAATGATTATTTTCATTATCAATTAATCTGCTGATTATATCATTTATTGATTTCCAACTCTCCTTTCCTGGAGAAGGTAGGGTGGAGCAATATAACAGAAATATAACAGAAAACAATGGAAATTTCAACCATCAGAGAGTTTAGCGTGCCATTTTGTTCGTGTTAGCTGTCTCTTTAACATCTCTGGTTACATTAGGCCAGTGTGAACAAATCAGTGAGCAATCACTGCTTTTTGGCAATATTGGATTTACAGGATTGTTGCATCAGTGTGTTGAAATAACTTGACTTGTCAGATATTATGTAATTTTATTAGTCAAAAACAGACCAACCCTTATTTTATCTATATATGGGTTTTCAATTGGATTTCCACCATATATGTAGACATTACATCATGATAACAATTAATATTGACATCATTATAAAAATTATGTGTACCATGATAAGGAGAAGGATTGTATCCATATTGTCCACCCCTAGTGCATGTGGAACAGGTGTTTGTCCAAGAATAGTACTCGACTGTCTATGCTTATTAGTTTGGTTTTGGATTCACATCAGAAGAAAATCATTAGCCGTAATAATGACTGTGGGGCTTAACAGTGCCTGCAGAAGTCAGGTTTAAGAACATGTGTGTATGCACTGTTAAGTGTCCAGGGAGAAGACTTCAGCACAGTGAAGAGAGGCCGGTTTTTGAGCTGATAGAGCGTGCTCTCTATTCAGGAACTGTTGGCTGGCATAAAGCCAGGGGAGACCATTTAACAGTATTTTACATCAGATTTGGAAAACAGCTCACCCCAGCGCTGGCTAACATTTAACACTGTCACTATTGGACTTCAACCAGACTGACCTGAGGACACAGATTGGCTGCCATGTCTCAGAGCAAAGATGGCCCTGACTTTGAAAGGCTTTATCCATGTGGTTTTGTGTGTGTGATTAATGTAGACATATATGTTTTTTAATAAAAGATTTACTTTAGACATTTACAGTCTTTCTGTACTGAATATGTTCTGTTTTTTTTTACAGCCATGCAGTCTTGACAAATGCAAGGCAGCTGCAGGTGTCATCATAATGTTTTTGTATAGTCTATATTTGTAAAGTATTTAGTTTCGTTGAAGAGCACATAATAAAATGCTGCTACAATTGCTTTTCATTGAACATTCCTGTGTTGTGTAATGACAATAAATCTGACCTTCCCTTTCACTCTGGAAGAGCTTGATCGTGACAGAGTTAACAGCAGAGGGGGTGGCCACCAACAGAGGACTGATACCGACAGCTAAACCTAGTTGGCCTATAAGATCCCTGAAGCTCCATGAAATATAATGCAGAAAGCCTATGAGGTTGCACAGCGGTGCTTTGAGCTATATGCTAACACATGTGGCAATGTGCATACTACAAAATTATTTGATAAGTTAAATGTATTTATTGTAATTGCATAGTTTATTTTAATGAATTTAAGGCACAAGCTACTTTTGAGATTTTGTAAGAGCTACACATCATCTCATGAATGTTAAAACTTGCTCAAAATTGGCCCTTCATTAAAATGTTTTTTATACCCTAATTGATGAATTTATATAAACTCTATTATCATTTAATATAGGAGGATATTCTCCTCCGGAGTCACATTTTTTTAAGGTTAGCCACCATTATTCCTTTCTGTTAAGTACCCCCTTGCCTTTATCTCAACAACACTAAGAAAGTCTTTCTCTAAGTTGAAACCTAGAGCTAAAAGCTGGTCAGCTTTTTTGGACTCTTTGCTGCTGTAAAGTAGGAAGCAATAGGAAGAGATTAACAAACATAACAACAGAATAAGACACTTGAAAATAGGAGGGGAGAGAGAGAGATAGAGAGGTGGAGGACAGATGAACAGAGAGGAGTTTAAAAGAGGTCAGACAGTGCTGAAGGGAACTGTTGGCTTGTGTGTCAGGGAGGAGAGCAAAGACAAATAGAGGAGAGATGAAGAGAAGGGAAGATGGAAGGATGGTATGATGGTTAAAAAGGAGGAGGAATAGGAGGATCCCTTCTCTTTATTTCTCTATGTCTCTCTGTCTCTCTCCCTCTCTATGTAAACAGAGCAGACCAGTAGAGGGGAGTTGAGTCTCCTCCATAGTGGAATGTCTGGTATGACTACTAAAGTAGGGGGAGGGGAGAATTGTGTGTGTGTGTGTAAGGTTAGAGGTTAGAGGAGGCAGAAAGAGAGAGGGAGAGGAGTTATGCATGGTTGTTGTATCTAAAATGGTTTTGTCATATGAACTCCAAACAGTGTCCCGAGAATCAGGTCGGGACATTGTCCGAAGTCCAAACTAGGGTTGTCTGTGTCAGATGCATTCTCACCTACTGGAAATACTCTGTTTGGTTTGGGCAGGGACTAGAGCCTGGGTTGAGCATGCAAGAGGCAGGACATAACACAAAAAGTACGCTGCAGAAATTGTGTTTGAAATATGGGTTTGATTGGATAAATATAGGTTTATCTTATCTTATAGTGTTTTGTATACAGAACATTGAAGATGGTGAACGAAGCTACCGACTCACTTGTAATGATGACAGACGCCTGGATGTCAATCTTGCATGTATCTGCAGTATAAATGAAAGAGTGGAAAGCAATATACAGGCATGATGTTTGTATGTTCTGGTTTCGTGCCAGTGACATAGAAATGTCATCAACATGCCCACTTGCTCATCGTGAATTCTCAGAACAATGACCTGCTAATTTCACACATGGCCTCAGTCAGATAGATGTGGACTGTGTACTACAGTTGCTGGCAGGTTAAAACCATCTATTGTCCAGTCCAACTGATTCAGACATTTGCGCTCTTACATCCTGTTATGTCTATGTAAGTTCAGGGTTGCAGTGCACATGTGAATGACGCTTTAATGTCAAGGGTCAGTACCTTACAATGTGCTGTAGTCTGTCATTTGTACGTCTCTAAACAACAATTAAACAGAATCAGGAGTGGGATGTTATGGTTTACTTACTACATAGCTGCTGATGTGCAGCTGACTCCTCCACCATTATTTGGACTGACATGGGGAAATTATATTCAAATTGCAGGACAGGAATTAATTCCATCAACATATGTAACGCAGCCTATAAAATAGGCTACTGATGTCAATAGGTTTAGGTGTGTTAGAGGCAGTGAAATGCAGTGAAAGAAAATGCCAGAAACCCAGCGATGGTGAGGAAGAAATACATTCATCCATCCCCAGCTCTAACAAAAACACTGAGCTTGTATCATGAAAAGGTTGTGTATTGTGTATTATTGTCTAAGTGAGACAAAGATAAGGTTCTGGACACCGCTGCAAAGCAAGAGATTAAGGGGCACTAGAGAGCAGGCCATGGAGTAGGTCATGTGTTTTACTTCGCTCTTCCACTTGTGTTAATTTAAATAAGAAACGCTCACTTTTTACCTGCACTGACACTGCCAAACAACTCATAAAGATCTCAATGATGGGTAACAGCAGAGGACAGGCTCAAAAGATGCAAGACAGCCTTCCAGAGACAGAGGGTGAGGCAAGCAGGTACGTTGCCGCACACATTCAAGCTGCTGCGGCTGGAGCCACGGGATAAATAACCATGAACAGCGCGTGGGATGCTGTGTGACTCTGCATTAAGTTAACTGTACCGGTACTTTCTTTCCATTTTAATTTTATAGACAATGTTTGGCCAAAATAACTGGTGGAGTACACGGTTGCACATTATGCTGTTATTCCCGTACTGTTTCAATCTTATAGTTAAATTAAGTAATTGTGCAACACCCAGGGCGATGTCACTACGACTCCTTTGTTGTCTGTTCTTATTTACATTTTCAATTTCTAAATAATTTTCATAGGTTCAGAGTGGCCTTCAATTTGTGATGTGAAGTTTTAGTGTTCATAGTCTTTCACTTCCATCTCCATTTTAATCCACATCTACTATAAGTTGTCAGTCTCATGGTTTTTGAAAATACATCTTTAAATAGCTGAAAGCAGAGCGTTTCAATTGTTATTTTATTATGTAAGGGTGGTGTGAGCAGAAGTTAGAGATTAGTGTCTAGCTTTCTCTGTAAGTAGTTTATTAGATTTATGGGAAATACCGTTGACCAGCAATTCCACTACAATGGGGATTTTGATTTTTCCCCTTTATTTGGGAAAGGGGGAAGGGAGGGCAGGGTACACACACACACTCACACACACACATATATATATATATACACACACACACATATATATATATGATGTATTTGTTGTAGTCTTATGTACTGTACTCACAATGTCTTATTTGTCTACCACAGTGTCCTGTATTTTTGTTGTGTGGAGGTGTCATGAGTGGTCCTAACAATAGCTATAATGGAAATAATATTATCAATCTAAGTTCTTGGAATGTTAGAGGTTTAAACAACCCAGCTAAAAGGTATTTTCTCTCCTGCAAGGCCTTAATTCTGATATTATGTTTCTACAGGAGACTCATTAAACACACAGAGGCCCTGAAACTGATAGGACAGGACATATATTTCAGTCAACCTTGTCAGCTAAAGCATGTGGTGTTGCCATATCAATTAAAAAGAACACTCCTTTTCAACACATATCCACTAAAACTGATCCAAATGGTCGCTTCATAATGGTGACTGGCACTATTCTGATGCTTCATGTCACCCTGTTAAATATATACGCACCAGATTTTGACAACCCAGGCTTCTTTCGTGGTGTTTTCAGTCTTGTTCCTGAATTATCCATGACCAACTTAATAGTTGGTGGAGACTAGCTGTATTTTAGACACATTCACAGATCAATCTTCCTCACGCCCGATCAGTTCTTCAGACTCCACTGTTGTGCTCAACAATTTGATGAAATCTCTTACCCTTGTTGATATCTGGAGAATTCAGCATCCCTCTGAAAAAGACTACTCCTATTTTTCCCCAAGTTCACAGCACATATACAAGAATGACTACTTTTTAATTGACTCTAGGCTGGCACCAGCCATCTCTTCATCAAAATATCACAATATTTTAATCTCAGATCATAGTCTGGTTTCTATTGGAATCAATATTGGATGGAAGAAGGCCCATTACAATTGACCATTACAATGATGATATTTTTTGAAAAATTTTCACTTTTTATTAAGGAATATGTGGCTTTCAATGACATAGGGGATGTTTCAGACACAACTGTGGGAAGCTTTTAAAGTAGTAATTTGTGTGATTTGTGACATCATATGGAGCTGCACAAAAAAGCAAAGGAGAAATAGGTTGTTAGAAATAGACAAGAAACTCACCTTGCTTGAAAAGCAATACAGAACAGCGCTATCTTCATGCGTACTTAAGGATATCGTAAAACTGAAACATGAATATAATAGCATACTTTCTAAGCAAGTTTGCACGCTGCTCCTGAAGGTAAGACATACGCAGTTCGAATTGGGTGATAAACCTGGACCCTTGCTATTATGACAGTTGAGGGGTGCCCAAGCCAGTTGTACCATTCATAAGACTAAAGCTCCTTCAAGCTCTCTAGTTACGGACCCTTTTCAAATTAATGACTGTTTCAGGAAGTTTTACGAAGAATTGTGTAACTCTCAAAATCTCGCAAAAGAAGATATCCTACAATTTTTGCACTCTCTGCCACTTCCCAAACTAGATTCAATTGCACGAGATGAGCTTAATACAGAAATATCACTACAGGAAATCCTCACAGCAATAAAAGAGGCATATGCAAATAATGTGGCCCCTCTTCTCTTAAGAATGTATAAAGACAGACAGACAGACAGACAGAGTACTTTATTAATCCCTTTGGGAGGTTCCCTCCGGGAAATTGACATCTCCATCATTTCTCCTATATTGCACTGTTTAGAATACAAAATATAAAGTAGAAAAAATAAAAAAATCTAAGAATAGACACAATAAATTAGGCAGTAGAGATAACAGAAGTTTGAATGTGTATACCTGAGTGTGTACAAGGTACAATAGCAGCAGTGGTAATGCTAATACTATAGTGCATTATGATAAATATAATCTAGTAATATGGTACTACAGTACTATAATAATAATACAATATAATATAATACAATATAGCATATAGTAGTAGTATAATATAATATAGCATATACATTGTATGACATACATGTACATGTATAATATGACGATATAGTAATGTAATGTTATATATACAACACTCAACTACATATAATTATAATAGTAGTAATATACTACTACTAATAATATTAATATAGTATGTGGTATAATAATAATATATTATACTGCCCTGTGCTATATAGCATCAATATCAACAACAGCAGTGACAGAAATAATAGTAGTAGTATAGTAATAATAGCAATAATGATATAGTAATATATAGTATACAAGTATATAACCTACATGTATAACAGTATGGAAGTGTAATATATGCTACACACACTACTATATATATATATATATATATATATATATATATATATATATATATATATATATATATATATATATATATAATATTAATATGTAATAATAATAATAATAATAATAATAGTATGCTAATAATAATATATAAGGGTAATATGTGGTATAATATAGTATTATATACTATACTGTGCTATATGACAACCGCAGTAACAGAATTATATATCGAATATGTATTGCACAATTTGGTGTGTTGCACACCCATTAACAGTCAGTTGTATTACCCAGGATGGGGTTATATTGCACATGTTAGAGGCCAGTTTATTGCACAGTCTATAGTCCCTCTGTTCTTCTGTTCAATTAAAACCAAAAAACGACCTTTATAGTCTTTATACACAGCTAATGTTCCTTTAATTTTGAAAAAGGAGAAAGAAGAGACTGACCTGTCATCATATCAACCTATAGCCCTCCTTTGTAGTGACTTAAAGGTGTTCACCAAAGTCTTAGCTAATAGACTGAATAAGCATATATCAACCTTAATACACCCAGACCAGGTGGGTTTTATTCCCAGAAGAATCCCCTTCTTCAATGTTCATAGATTATTAAGTATTGTATATAGTAAACAAAATGAGTCAAAACATGGAGTCCTTGCACTTGATGCGCACAAGGCATTTGATCAGGTGGATTGGAAGTGTATGCTGTTAACCATTGAGGAGACTTGGCCTGGGCAAGAATTTCAGCTCATGGGTAGAGATGCTCTATGCCTATCCGTCTGTCATGATTGATAAACTCAAGAGTGACATTGAATATTTGCGAACACTCCCCCTATCAATGATAGGCTGAACTAATGCCATAAAAATGGCGACTTTACCAAGGTTTTGTATTTATTCCAAAGCATACCCATTTTCTTGTCTAAAATATTATTTAAAACACTAGATTCGATCAATATGCCCTTTATTTGGGGGGAAAAAACACATTGGATTGGTAAAAAAAAACCTTTGCAAGCCTAAAAACTTCTTGGCTGGCCTTACCTGTCTTCCAACACTACTACTGGGCAGCTAATGCTTGAGCCCTCATTTACTCGCAGGATGCATATTCCAGTGAAATTAAAGATACAGCCCTCTCATGGGTGGCCACTGAGCAGGATTTTGGCGACACCTCCCTTCTGGCACTATTCCATGCAGAAAGAAAACCTCTTGCATCATTTCAAGGGATCAGTTTTATAGTTAAAAATTAATTAAAGGTATGGTCCCAATTAAAAAGATGTTTAAAGTACCAAATACTTCCATTTTAGCCCCCATTTGTTGTAATCATGCCTTCCCCCGTAGCGCTTAGATGCAATGAGGAAAGGTCTTGTTACTATTAATGATTTGTACCCTGATAATGTATTTTCTTCATTTGCTTAGTTGAAGGACACATTTGCACCGCAGTCATCCCACTTTTTCCGGTATCTACAAATAAGTAACTATGTCAACATCTCAAGGAAACATCTCAAATTTTGAAGCTTATGACTGACCTGATGAACTCCAGTCCTTGATAACTGAACCTGATACCAGAAAACTGGTCTCTAAGTTGTGAATGTGTTCATGGGTCAGACTGCTCCATCTACACAGCATTTGAGGGAGTCCTTGGAGAGTGAAATTGGAAAACAAATCTCAGAAGATGCATGGGCCTTCAAAACATACACTCTTGCTCAATTAACTCAAGACATCAATGAATTCAGTATAAGGTCATACATAGGCTGCATTATTCACGTGTTAAATTGCATTCGTTCTATCCAACTTTATCTCCACTTTGCCTCAGGTGCAAAAAATCTGACACTGGCTCATATGTTTTGGTTCTGTGAAAGACTCTGTAAGTTCTGGTCAAGTGTCTTCAGTTGCTATTCAGAGGTCTATGGATTTGATCCCCATCCCAATCCAGAAACAGCCATTCTGGGTTGGTCACAGCAATTGGAAACTCTAAGCCACTGGAAAACTTTGTCAAATCAGTATGTTATGATACTTGCAAAGAAAACCATTTCGAGGGTCTGGAGTAAGGACATATCTCCCTGTTTTGATGGCTGTCCTATAGAGTTATTATTTATATCACAGTACTGAGGGGACCACCATGACACCTCAAAGGCTTTAACTAGTAGCTACACATTTGCTCCAACATATCATTTGAGACATAAACTGTGTAAGAGGATACACACTGAACTCTGTTTTGTAGAGTACACCATTTTTTAAAAATGCTTTATTTATTTTTTGTTTTGTTTTATTTTGTTTGTTTCTTTGCTTCTCTGTTTGTTCCACTCCTCCATATGTAAAGGGAGGGGTGGATGATGTTCCTCTGTCTTGGTGTTTTGTCTCTCTCCTATGTAAAAGCTAGAGATTAATGCTTTGTCCAACAGACGCTACTCAGTGCCTTCCCACAACTATTGTATGTCCTACCTGCTCTTACACTAACGCTACGTGTCAAGGAGCCGTGAAGGCAGTAACGTGAAAAATGCATAATTTTAAAGCTGAACTGTGGAGCCATACATCAGCCTGACAGTTGTTTTTTATTAGTAATGACTCTCTCTTGGACAGTCTGAACTTAGAGACTGTAAGGGTCAAATGTTTTGCTAACAACAGGTCAAGCAGTCAGCAGAGTCAACAGACTTTAGTATTTCATGTAATTGCATACTAGCTGTCTTTTTAAAGTCTTTTTATGTTTGTCCTTTACCAGTTCATAATGTATCATATTGTTTGTGCTGTCTGTTTGAAGACAGATTGGACAAAGGCAAACATTACTCTGAACAAAACAGTTGTCGTTACAAAGGAAATGATTACTAAGGTAAACACAATACAAAGTGTTAATGCGCGAGCCTTGGAGGTGCTGGTACGCATATTTTGTTACCTAAGGAAACAGCCAGGCCAGCTGTTTTCTCCTGTTTCCTGTCCGGCTGCTGCTTTCATATTGACCCTACCAACATGAGAGTGGTATCAGCCTTTTCGTCTTACTCTTGGCAAGAAAGCTAATGAGTCTCTTTCCCAAAATGTTGAAAAATACCTTTAGACCAACTGGTAACCAACTGGCTAAAAACTGTTGGTATGGAACTGTGTTGGTAGTTTTTGCATGGCTGGAATCATCTGCATGTCCTTGATAAGATATTCCTTTTTTCGTCCCTCAGTGGGGAAATTCACTATGAAGTTGACATTGATGTTGATTATCTAGCCATTGTCATAATCAAAGACACAGGGTTGCATAGATAGTGATTCTGAATACCACTGGGGATAACAGCAAATGCCTCAGACAGGCTATCATGTTTGGGAAATAATAGGTAAATTCAAAATAAGATAATGTGTTTCTCATACAATGTGTGTCCGAAAGATGATACTAATATACAATATGAAAAGCACATAGTCTCGAAAAAGCTTACTTATTATCATTTGGTGTATGTAAGGTAGCATAATGGTCCTCTCAGATGCAAAACTGGACCCTGAAATTCCTCAGCTAATTTGGTTTAGTTAATCCACTTCTTTGGCAACTTGTGCAAAGACGTTAGTTTTACATTACACATATACAAAGGAGCTAAATGTTAGTCTTTATGCCATGTATGACCATAGCTAGTTTACCTGCATCCACTGACCTGCCTCAAATCTTCTGCGGTCTTCAAACGTAAGCATTTGGTGCAGTAGCAAAAATAGGCACTGACACTGTCACTTCTGATAAATAAATGAAGCTTGAATTGTTCCAAATCTTCCTACAGCTCAAGTCAAATGCAAAGCGCAGAGTTACTGACATCTTAACAAATATGCTTTTTAACTGCAGGCATACTAAATGTCCCCAATTTTCCTTCCTCTGTCTCCTTCTGAAGCTATAGAGACTGAGAGCACGAGTTCAGGAGAGGACCTGCTCGTCCCCAGCCCCCCCTCACCTCCTCCTCCACCCCGCATATACAAGCCCTGCTTTGTATGTCAGGACAAATCTTCAGGATACCACTATGGAGTCAGCGCCTGTGAGGGTTGCAAGGTAGGCAGCCACACATATACATGAGCTAAAGTTACACTGGCACAATGTATACACACAAACACACAATACACACTGCAGCACTCACTCTGGATAACTGGGGCGTTTATGTGAACAGATGCAGGCCACAGCTAGAAAACTTGAATTAAAAATAGTTACGTGCATAATGTGTAAGCAGAGGTCACGACCTTTGCACCTCCCCAAGGATCTGTAAGCCTCTTTGCTTTATCTAATCCCACACACACACACAAAGGATCTGTGCATGCAATTAGTATCCACTTTGATATCTCTGTGTTGATACTGTGTTGATTTTTTTTCTGCTTGTCTTCAAGCTCATGTTTTGTTAGACCATGTACTAATCTGCTAACAGCTGCTCATCAACAACAGATAGTGCAGTTTATGTTTTAATACTGAGTTTGTCCCTGTTTTTATTGCAGGTTTAAAAAACTGCAAATGTTGACATTGCTGTGTTGTAGTCTGCTCCCCAGCTTCTGTACCTCAGTCTCCAATTCTCTGTGTCAGGGTTTCTTTCGGAGAAGCATCCAGAAGAACATGGTATATACGTGTCACAGAGACAAAGTCTGTGTCATAAACAAGGTCACAAGGAACCGGTGTCAGTCCTGTCGGCTGCAGAAATGCCTCGATGTTGGCATGTCCAAGGAGTGTGAGTACACTGTATTAGATTCACTTCCATTTTGTGCGTGTGAAGTTAAGTGTGGAGGTACTAAACTGCAAAGGTTAATGTTTTGAATTGCATCAATAAAAAGGAAGAGCACAGTGCAGTAAGTGAATTTCACACAACCCATATTCCAAAAAAGTTTGGATGCTGTGTTAAATGTAAATTAAAAAAAAGATTGCAGTAGTTTCCAAATTAACTGTGTTTACCGACAATGGTTTTACGAAGTGCTCCTGAGCCCAAGTACTAATCTTTCATATACAATCATGTGTTTGACAGAGTGGTGAACCTCTCTCCATCCTGGCTTGTGAACCACTGAGTCTTTCCAGGATGAACCTTTCATACCCAATCATGATGCTATCACTTGTTACAGATAGCAGATATTTACAAAAATCAATTAAGTTGATGAGGCAAAACATTATTCTACATTATTTATGTTTTACAGTGTCCCAACTGTTGTGTGTGTGTCAGTGTATATGCTGCACAGGAGAATCAATACAATTCAAACTCCATGCTCCTCAGGTAGCGCAGTGATGTTGTAACCTTGATATTTGTCTCCATCTGGTGGCCCTTCCTAGTTAATACAGGCCCCGCACACCCGCCTGCATAAACTTTTAATAACCAGGCCCTTGCATCTCTGTACCATCTGCTTTTGTAGAAATTTAGGTGACATCCACATGAATACGTTCTGTTTTCAGAAGCATAGCTTTTGACATTGCTGACCTTGCTGTCTATGTCTACCAGCTGTGCAGTTATCTAAGCTTGTTTTGTTCTTCACCACAATTGTGAAGTTCACAAACTGTAAATTAACAAAGCAAAAATAAATACTGCCACAACAGAGACATTCCCTTCTACAGTCATATTAGCTGACAGCTGGTCAAAACACCTATGTATGCTGACTGTCCCGAAATAAATCATCAATCAACTTCACGCCTTGGATTGACACGTCTGTCAGGCACACATGTCAATGCAGTGCAGTTGGTAACATTTCAGTGCCAGTTATCCTCAGGTGCAGTAGAGAGAAGGCCAGAAGTGGCTGAGGAACAAAAACAGTGCGTTTCTAAGCAGAGACACTTTCAGTCCTTGTTCAGGCCGAAAGACAGATATCTTTTTTCCAAAACTGTTTTGACAAGCTGAGTAGCACTCTCTAAGACCTGAACTGACCTTTGTTTGTTTGCTCTCTCTTTAAGTGGTGATTTAAAGCTTCAGTGTATTTCAGTCATTACTCGAACAGGAGAACTTTGAAGAGCAGCCTCCTTGTCCTTGATTGAAGATGTTCAATAAGAATTGCTGCTTAAACTCCTGAGCTAAATCCCTTTTCTTCTCCCACCATCAGTGGTGAGAAATGACAGAATGAAGAAGAAGAAGGAAGAGAAGCGGCAGGGGGAGGCAGAGATCTACATCCTGTCAGCAGACACAGAGCAGATGATTGAACGGGTTCGCCGGGCCCATCAGGACACATTTCCTTCCCTTTGTCAGCTGGGGAAATACACCACGGTACACACACCAGAGACACGCATGTTTTAATTCAAAAATACAGATCAAAATGCTCCATAATTACAGCTAAAAACAAATAGAGAATGCTACTGTAGCCAGTGCTATAAAGGAATTTTCTTCAGCTTACTAAAAACTGTCCGTGCCTCTCTGCCTTCTTTTCATTCCCTGACCTCGATCCGCAGAGCAACAGCTCTGAGCACCGTGTCTCTCTGGATGTTAGTCTTTGGGACAAGTTCAGTGAATTGTCCACTAAATGCATCATTAAGACGGTGGAGTTCGCCAAGCAGCTGCCTGGCTTCACAACATTAACCATTGCCGACCAGATCACCCTACTCAAAGCGGCCTGTCTCGACATACTGGTGAGTTCATCACATTACTGACACTGAACAGCTCCTCAACAAAAACACACCGACCATACATGGAACAATTGTGGCATAGCAGAAAGTTGTGTGTAAAAAGTCTCCTGTAAATGATTCATCTCATGTTGTTTCCTTCTGTTTTTCACCACTTCATCACCTTTTCCTAGATTCTAAGGATCTGCACCCGCTACACCCCAGACCAGGACACCATGACTTTCTCTGACGGTTTGACTCTGAACCGCACCCAGATGCACAATGCCGGGTTCGGACCTCTGACGGACCTTGTGTTCTCCTTCGCCAACCAGCTGCTCCCGCTGGAGATGGACGATGCAGAGACGGGATTACTCAGTGCTATCTGCCTGCTCTGTGGAGGTATCGCACTTGATTTCCCAGTAATATGAAATGGAACACTCAATGAAAGAAAATCATGAAAAAATACTGCTGTAATGTTGGAGCTTTGATGACAGATAAAAATGTATGAGGGCAGAAATTTGTTACACAAAGTGTCTTTTTGAGTCCTTCATTCAAGTAGAGATTATGTGTTTAATAGGGGTTCATAGTTTTCTGTTCTGTGAACTAACTGTTAGAATTTATAAATGTGCATTGCAGCTTGTTTCATTGGCTGTGTATCATTTTGTGTTTTGTGTGTGTGTGCAGATCGTCAGGATCTGGAGGAGTCAGAGAAGGTGGATGTTCTTCAGGAGCCAATTGTTGAAGCCTTGAAGGTTTGATATATGATTATTATTATAGTCCTATAAGGCTACTTGTTTATTACCTTTAGTATTATTAGGTAATTGAAGGCTTTTGTTGACAAAGTGCAACACCTATAGATCATCTGCCATTATTCTAAATTCCATGAAAAGACCCAAAGCAAGAACGTGTCTATGCGTCTCCCTCACTTCCCTTTCCTGTTTGTGGCTTGTTAGCTCATGCATTTGGCTCATGGCTTGTTAGCTCATGCATTTGTTGAGTACTGTTTTCAGCAGCAGATTAATCCACAGTGCACAGTGCGTCCAGCTCATTCATGTGTTTTAACAAGTTTTTCAGACTTTTAATACACGATACTTGTTAGATCAATTCAATTTTGCTTTTGCTCTTTTACTGGGATTTGTTGGCAATAGTTTTTTAAATAATGTCAGTAAAGGTGTTTCCATATGTAGTAGAATTAGAAAGGAATTTATCTTGACACACTGAATGGAGTCCAAAACTGGAAACGAAAGTGCTCTCAGACATTCTCAGGGGTTACATGTGAAAAGCTACTTTACCAAATATACAGGAGATATATATATATATATATATATATATATATATATATATATATATATATATATATATATATGTATATATGTGTGTGT